>VZTL01059142.1:58727-102036 GCA_013400535.1 Scopus umbretta | reverse complement strand
TTTACTTTTTTTAATTGTATCCAAGATAGAAGGTATATAGACAAGCAGTCTAGGAAGCCTTGCTGTTGAAAAGTAGCCTTCTATTTTTAGAAGATGTTTAGAGACCCCTGTTTCTGGATAGCAGAAGAGTCAATATGGCTAACAAATAGACAGACAGTGATTAAAAAAATAATAATAATCTTGCCCCCAAACCTGGAAGCCTTCAGAAATTTAAAACTGGAATGGAAGAGACACCATAAGAATAATATCTAGGAAATGCTGTAAAATCAACAAAAGTAAACTGTGAGTATTCTCACCAATTACAAAGGAAAACTATATGTATTTTAGTTAAAAATATTTTCTTAGAGAGAGTAATGAAGAGTATTAGGTTTGGACCTTGCAAATTTCCTGTCAGACTATACTAATAATGTAAATGGAAATATGTTATGAGCATATTAGTACTTATACTAAAAGGACAGCTGAGGTGTTCTGCACATACAGTACTGAGAGAAGAGTACATACTTTTATAAGCACACCTCCTTCAATTTATCCATCAGACTAGCAGACTCTGAAGGGATATACTAGGATATCACAAATCCTTTTGGCAGTAACAGCTGGAAAATCTCTAGAAGTATCTTAATTTTCTCCTTGAGTCATCCACGGTATTTGGTACAAGTCATCAAGGCTCTAAGTTTTCAGTCAGAGATAAAGATAGGGAAAGATTGTGGATTAAGACATCTTTCACTCGGGAACATGGCAAGAAAATACTAGAAAATTACTATACTTATCTCATAACTGACATCCTAAAAATAAATAAATAAATACATAAAATCCAGATACAAAGAAGCAATTTTTTTTTGGTCTAAAATCTATATAGATTTTTCATGTTGCATTACTAACCTCTGACCCTATTCAATTCATTTGGGTGTTTTCCATATCTGTTGTTTATATGCTGTATTTTTAACACTGATGTAATATTTCAGGGTACGAAAAGGCTATTAGGGGAGCAATGAACCTTGGTTTTTTTCCAGCCTTCTTTTGCTGACCTCTCTTGAGTAATGCTTGTGTGTATTTATTACCTAAGTGTGTCAGCATTACCAAAGTACGAGAAAAAAAGGGAGGAAATCTAGAAGTTTAGAAAATCTTGTACATCTGCAGTTGTCACATGGACTGTTTTGTTTGGGGACTTTTTTTCATATGTACAGTGGTGAAAGTTCATTTCATATTTTGGAAAAAATAAAATATGTAGGTTAGAAATATCTGTTCACAAAGCACCTCTCATCTCTCCATGATATTTCTAGGGAAAATGCAAGAGTGACAAAATTAACTCATTCAAAAGAATGACAGAGCAGTTAGTGGATTTAGTAATTCAGGAGATCTTTGAACTATTTACCCCACTGAAACTCTCAATCATATTTGTTCTTTGAAAGTTTAATCTTTCTTTCACCTTATTGCATGGAAGTGTATTTAATTTCATAGATGTTTTTCATTTTACTCATACACTTCGTAACATTGAAATGAGACATTTCTTCTTCCATTTTCTCATCATACGGAAAATTCATGAAAATGTGAAAGCAATGCAGTGGATGGAAAATTATTGCTTTCTCTCAAAATCTTGGCCAAGAGAGATTCAGAATATTTACTAAAATAATCCCAGAATACAGCAATATTTTCAAAGTTGGACAGGTGCTAAGTATTTTGTTTTGTTAAATTGGCTAACCTTCCATAAATCAAGGATATCCCTTCTCAAGTTGATTTTAACTATTTCTACCCAGCTTTTCAGCGAGTTACTACAAAACAATCTTACCATACTTTTCAGCTGACCAAATCTGCTTACTAATGCTAACTTTTCAAGCAAGGACATCAATATTCTCCACCTTTGCAGAAAGGAATCCTATTACTTATACACTTACTGGTTTGGTTCTAAGATTCACGGAGTAAGTCTACATCAACTTTTTAGCTCAGATGTGATCTTTTTAATAAAATTTCCTGATCATTTCCATTTCCCATGCTTTCTTTCATATTACAGAGTGGTCATGGAGCTCCACACAAACTGGATTTGGAATGAAAGTGAGTAGAAGGTGAGTTTTGACAAGCATTCAGTACACAGCATGTCTGTAACTTGCCCAGCATTAAAGCCCCCCTGAAATGTGTGAATACTAGATCCTTAGTACAGACCATTTCATTTTATTAATCTGCTTATATTGGTCTGTGCTACTTGCTAATGTGAACAGAGTTTCCAATTGGACTTAGACTTCATAGACCCTCACAAATGCAGAACCAAATTCTAAAGTGATTTAGGCACTTAAAATGTCATTAAAATGTATATAGGATGTAAGGATGTGATCTTCTTTGGGACTTATGAAAATTTCATTAATTATTTATCTGCATCTTTAAATGCCTAAGTATCTTTGGAAATCAAAACCTTATATTTCTGTGCTGCAGTTACACTTTCTTAAAACAGGGATAAATGATAATACCCAGTTTGACAGAATCTGATGAGCATAAATACATTAAGAATTGTGAGCTGCTCAAATCACGGAATAAGAGGGTTCTATCAGTCTGTAACACAGATTGCTTTCACATCACAGATCAAGGTTAAACAAAGGCTAAAGCTCTGCATGCATGATTTGCAAATGCAGTTATGCTAATAGCATGATGATCTTAATTAGATGATCAGCTGCATATCTGACTTTTGATAATAAGTCCTAATGTGACTTGCTAATCAATGTCAGATATGGGAATAGAATGTAGAATTTCTGACTAGTGAATTTATGCACTAATTGCTAAACCAGACTGCCTCCCTAATGTCATCCTTCATTTCAAAATGTTCTATCTCCTGTTTGTACTCATATCATGTATTATTTGAACAGCTTTTTGTAGATCTACAGACTGTTGAGACCAGAAGAATCCACTATAATCTTATTATCCAACTTCTAAATAACATAGACCAAAGAATTTCTTGCTATTTCATATTGGGAAATCATTCTTTTTTTAATTTTTCTATTTATAAGTACCACTACCAGTCTTAATTTTTGACTGGGCTACAGAACATTTTTTTCAAAGGCATCTAATTTTGATTTCAAGATTCCAAATGATGATGAATTTGTTAATTTCCATGAGAAGGAATGTCAATTATTAATTACCTTCAATGTAGTGAGATGCTCAAAAATAAGGTCAGATTGATCCTGTTTTTAAAAGTTACATTTAATTTCCAGTTTAAATATTTCTGTCTTCTGTTTTAGCCATAGTTATATCTTGTTATGCCTTTAACTGCTAAATAAAAGATTCCTACACCTCAAATCATAGATTTCTGTATAAAGGAGACTATGAAAAAAAAATTAATCACTAATCGCGTTGCTTAATTCACTGTGGGAAGTAACTCAGCTAAGAAAATAATACAATTATTTTAGCTTTAACTGTTTGTTTGGGGTTTTCTTCATTTAGCAATATTATAGATAAATCTTAAAAAGGAACAACTACAAAAATGGATTTTTAAGTGAAACTGAAAAATTTGCCTGGATTCATTCATTCTTCTTTCCAATGGGCAATCCCTGTATTCTATACCTGAAGAGCAGGGGGAAAAAAGGAAAGAAACCATTTTTTCTTCCTGATACCAAAGTGTGTAGTTGTCAGCTGTTTCTTTGGGTTTTGTCAACACATCAGAAAATCATCTTAACAACCGGGGTTCCCATTAATTAACTCACTGGAATAAATACAGCTGTCAAAGCAAAATAGGGTATTGTGGAATTTCCACACACAATAAATCATTACCCCTTCAATGGACGAACATTAGAATTAATAAAACTGAAGAAGTACATGAAGCTGACATGACAGCACAGTGAATCTAAGCTTTGTTTATATAAAAGTATTATATGAAATAGTACCAAAATTTTATATTAGGATGATGCCTGTGTATAAAATTCCTATCAATTGAAAATATTCATATGAAACTGAAGAATAAGAACTTAACTTACAGAAAAGACAGAATAAGGTATTTTTCCTTCTGCATGTATAGTACTACATACAAAGGTACATGTGCGATAGTATGTGCAAAAAAAATCTATGAAAAAATCTCTTATAACTATATCTAATTTTATCACTACAAAATGAAATGTTAATAGATTGTGGCTTAATTGTAACGTGATGTGTTATTTTTCATCTTATGCAAAATTTTACTGTGGAGAAGGGGAAAAAAGCAAGATGTTTCTCATTAAAAAAGCACATGTTTGCTGCTGCAGCTGCAGCTTTGGCTTCATTTCATAGTTTGAGCTCTCAAAGGGCACAGAAAGGAACAGTAATAGCCACTATGGCCCCAAACTTATCACCTCCTAAATACAAATGGAAAATTTAGACAGGAAGAAAATTAGACTTGGTTTCTCTTCTCGTAAAAAACTTTCACTAAAGAAAAAATACACATTAAGTTACATAGTTAAACCATTGCTAGTGAACCACATTCTAGAAAAGAAAATAGTAACTTCTCAGTAATTTTGAAAATGTCCTATTTCTTTTTTCTCCCTTTGCAATGGGCTTTTCTGATCAGTCTCCTTTTCACCAGGAAAACCTGTTTGATAAAGAACCGTACAAGCAGAAGTTCAGTTCCCACAGAGGAAAAAATCCACCATGTAATTCTTTTGAATATATACACACATATACCAAAAGATTCCATCTAGATAACAGTAATATTCACAGTATAAATTATGGAATTATAGAACATTCATTTATCATGAACTTTCAACTCCTCACCTTTGCTCTGCTCATGAATCCATTCCTCCTGGGATGAGTGGAACAGTACCAGACAGTCAGAAATCCACCAGAAGTGGGAGTTCTATGACACAGAACAAAAAGTTGATTTGCAAAGCGAAAATAACTGGCAAAAAAAAAAATCTATAAGGAAGTTCTGAAAAGTAAGGGGAGGGAAGGTTTCTGCCTTTCTCTTCCCAAATGCAAGATTAATTTCTTAGAATTTTTTCCTAATTGAAACCTATGAAATAAAATAAATTTTAAAAGCCTGGCAAAACAAAATACTACAAACACTGTGGTGGAAAATGGAGAAGAATGAACCACAGATAAACAGCCTTAATCACAGCTCTTAACTGTATACTAGAAAGTGCTCAGCATTACAAGGGTAGTTTATAAATTTGAATGGAATAAAATGAAATCTTATATTAAATAATAAATGAGCAACTTGAAAATAAAAAATTCTGAAGACTCTGGAAACAAAAATTTTCATAGTTTAAATAACAAAGGTCGATAGGTTTCATTTAGATAAAGTCACTTTTTGTCCTGTATTAATATATCTTGTAATTCCAGTGATTGATATTCTACAGGAGGAACCTCTTTCTTAAAGTTTCATTACGCTACAGTGTGAAAACTAGCCACGTAAATCCTATTATTATCCTTCCAGTACACCCTCAGCCAAATCAGAGAATATCTGAATTATGTCCCTAATATTTACAAGATTAAAAATAAAACATACTTGAAATTTATATCTGCTGACAAATGAAAAAAGATGGCCAGTTTTAAAATGCTACCCTCTAGAAAATCCCCAAAAGGCAGACACATTTCTGGAGGAATTATTTTGTATATGATTAAAACTCCGAAACCATTGCTTACTTACCACATTTGACCTTGGTGCTTAGTGATAACAAAAGATGTAATATCTCCTTTGTCCATCCATTATAAACATGCATCAAATATTGCAGAGGGAGCATCTGGTTTTAAGAGGCACTTACTTTGGAACGACAGACTCAGACATGTAATGCACTAAAGTGATACATTTTGATTTCTATTACTGGCCTTCACAATTATCATCAGTATCTCTATAGTGTGTTTTTCCTATTCTGCCAAACAAACCATATTTCTGTTAATTACATGACTAAATTAGTCATTCCAAACTTAATACCTCCTAAAACCATCAGCAGATGTTCCCTTTATAATCATTGATGTCATTCTATAAATGATTGAAAAGAAGATGTTAAATGGAGTGCTAGGAGTAAATGCTAACTTTGGCGTTCTTCTTGTCTGAGTTTAGCTATCTAACAGCGTAGCATCTGGCCTGCCTCAGTTAAACAGGCTGTCTCCTTAGACAGGGACACTGTCTAATTTCCAAAAAGAAATTCATCCTGTTTAAAAACACACAGAAGAAACAACCCTGTCACACTCTTCACTGTCTCCAGAGGCAAGCTGGTGATTTAGCCCAGGCGAAATTGCTACCTTTCAAACCACAAAGACACTGATGTCATCTTTTAGCTGAATATGGTGATAAACTGCAGGTCAGATTCAGTTCTTAGTTTCAGGTGATCTTGGTTTGTGGTTCAGCAAGATCAGAACCCTGCCCAACCTTGCAGGAGAAAAGGTGTCCCTGCATGGTAAGTAATACTTGTCTCAGCCCCTTCCGCAGGTGGTCTCCCAATGACATGCAACAGTCACATGAAGTCGGAGATAAATATTCTTAGACTACTGATTGCTATTTTGAAGTCAAAATCAACAGCAATAAAATTATCCTACATACGAGATCAATATAAGCATTTTATGCAATATTTTTAAAATGCTGAGGACACAGACAGAGAGGCAATGGGAGGAAAAGCAATTCACTTGGACTTTCAGTTGCATCCTTTAAAAATACCATGTCTTTTCTATTCTCTTCCTTGCTGCTCTATCAATCTGTACCACAATTTACTACTGAATGATTCCACAGGAGAAAAAAAAATTACTGTTTTCCCTCTAAATAGCCATCAGCATGTTCTTTCTCTATAAATCCTAGTGAGATCCCTGGTGGTGGCATAACTGTTAACAAATAGAGAAAGTGATATGGAATAGCTCCATTTCCCCAGCATATTAAAACTACAGTTGTCAGCATTTAATGTCTCTGATATCCTTAACCCCCTACAAGTTGTAGAATTAGCTAAAGCTTTGCCTCCAGGTATCCCATCAGGATGCTCCAATACAGAGATTTACATTCAGTGTAACTCTCTAGGAGTAAAATATCTTTTTTGACATACTTAATGCGTCATAATAACTGCAAATTTATTGTATCAAGCATTAACCACTTTCTCCTTCATACATGCCTGGAGCAAGGAAGAAACATCACTATTACCATAACTATGCTACACTGAATGAACAAATATGTAGAAGCCTTACTGCAGACTTCAATCATTTACATTATTTTTAAATGATATAATTTTAAAATATGTTCTTTTTAGAGTCATAAATGAGAATGGAACAGATGGTTAGAGCTTAATTTAGAGTAATTTGTCTATTAAAATACACTGCATTGCCAGTGAGTCTTCATTATAACACTAACTCATTACAAGGGAGTTGTAATTTATGGGGTAGATGGAAAGGTATTGGACCTTCAGGAAAAGTTTACAATCTTAGAGGATTCATTAGGAGAAGTGAACACAGATGAGATGTGAACACACAATATAAGATTTTTGAGGAAAAAAAGGGAAAAATAAGAAGGACTTGAATTAAGATTTATCATCCTTTCAGACTTCCCAGTGTTCCTAGACAGAAAGGGTATTCACATGCACAAAGGACCTTCTTTATATAATTTTATCTATGGATTTCTTAGTGTGCATTGAGTTTTAACTGTTTATCAACATAGAAGATTACTGTTTCACATTACAACAATAAAGAAATTTTTATAAATAATGTCTTAGAAGTATTTTGAATAAGCAACTGATGCATATTGGAATTCATCAATGTATTGCTCTCTGTGTTAAAAACTTATTTTAATGCTTCTTCTTTTTAATGTAAAAGCCCAATAAGGCTATTAATGTTTCAGTCTGTATTAGAATTAATTTTATGTTAATTATCTATCTTTAGGGAAAAGGAGTGAGAGACAAGGAGGCAAAAAGCACACATGGGATATACCAATTTGGGTTAATCAAGGCTAAAGGTAATATGAGGGACTTTAAAGGGACACAGCATATAGCAAGTGTAAGTTTCTTTCAGAGAAAATTAACTGTTGATGTAGTCAAACTGACATCAAGTGAAATAAATCTTTTGGGGTTTCATATACCTTTCCCATGTCTAAGTTATTTTTTATTCCAGGACAAAGATCCTTGTGTTATTGTAATCAGAGTACCAAAAATTTTTGTTTAATTCTTAGCAGTTGTTCAAAAAATGACGAGTAAACACATGGTTACAAACATGATGATCTATTATGATGCTTGTATTGCATTCATATACATATATATATGTATGTATATAACTTCTTATGTGGAAATGCCGTACTCATGTCTGGTTGTGGACTAGCAGCAATAAGAGAGCACTGACAGTGACTAAAAATACTAAAAAATGAGGTATTGTGTAAATCCTATAAATATTTAATTATGATAAAGTGTTGTGGTGATTGATTAGGGATGGTGCTGGGGCCAAAGTTCATGTCCCCCTGCAAGCCTGAGGAAAAGCAAAACCATAACTCCCACCTTCTAAATGAGGACCATAATCACAAACTCCTGGCTAGTTTAGTATTCTCCATCTTGTTGAAAGATACTCAGTCAAACAATGCAAGATTCACTGTGATTAAGACAAATATGGTTCTCTATCTAGTGGTTAGAGTATTGTTTTAATGTGTCATTTAAATTTAACTCATCATGCAAATTTATTGTATCAAGCATTAACTGTTTTTTTCTGTCATGCATGCCTGGAGCAAGGAGGAAACAGAAGTTTCGGACAGAAGAGTCCTAAACTCTGGTCTGCTCCCAGCACCAGTTACGTATGCTGTCCATGACTGTATACTGCCAGAGAAACATCCACATACCCAAGGGCAATTTCGGATTGAGAAATTTTAGAACTAGGTTACTCATGAAAACCTTCTGTGCAATATCTAATTTCCTAGTCTTACATGAAAGTGTTTTATTTGATGTAAACAAGGTATTCTGCTTTCCAAAATGACTGTATAAATTAAAGCTATGCTCAGTTTAGAAGCTCACACACAAATATTACTAGCATAAAACAGAATAAAAATAAATCAAAATCCATCCTACAAGGCTGCAAGTTTTTTTAAAACAAAACACTAACTAAATTTCAAATACTGGCAGTTTCAATTGGTAAAAAGACCCTCATCTCCTGGAGTGTATAAAACTAGAAAAGGGAAGAAACAAGATAACATTGTATGAGTTTGTCTTCTCAAATTACTCTGAAGTTTGCCAAATCCGTATCTTCTCAAGCCTGTTCCAAAAACATGAATAAGTGTCTACTATTCCCCATAGATTCTATCTAATTTATAAAGTATATTTTATAAATATTAATAGATGTGTTTTATCTTTTTGTCAAATATCCAGCCAATTACTGAAGTGTAAGACATGAGTGATGACATTTGGTACTACAGCAAGAGAAACCATTTGGAAAATTTTGTACATAATACGGACTTTTATTTTTATGTAGAAATGAACAAATAAACACAAACAATCCCCAAACACCAGAACTTGATGAACTAAGAAAAAAGGCAGTTCAAGATTGTTATGAATAAAATTTCAAGTCACTTCTTGGTGTGCATGAACTATTTTAATAAGATAATGATAAGAACTGATTTTTGAAAGTGTGTAAAAAGAGAGTCAGAAATCTAGTCATATATGCCAATGTAATAATTTTAGAGTTAGTACTGGAACTCCTAGCTGGTCACCAAAAGCACACCTTCCACCCTGATTTTCCAGAGAAGCAGAACTTGTTTCATTTTATTCTAAGTTGGGCATATAAAAGCAAGTCTCTCTTACAGTACAGTTCTGTTTCTCCCTATTGACTACAAAGGGAGCTTAAGGTAACTAGCTGAAACTTAAACACAGAATCATAGAATCATAGAATCATTAAGGTTGGAAAAGACCTCTGAGATCATCTAGTCCAACCATCAACCCAACAACACCATGACTACTAAACCACATCTCAAAGTGCCACATCTACATGTTTTTTGAACACCTCCAGGGATGGTGACTCCATCACTTCCCTGGGCAGCCTCTTCCAATGCTTGACCACTCTTTCAGTGAAGAAATTTTTCTTAATATCCAATCTAAACCTCCCTTGATGTAACTTCAGGCCATTTCCTCTCATCCTATCACTGGTTACTTGGGCGAGGAGACCAACATGACCTCACTACACCTTCCTGTCAGGCAGTTGTAGAGAGCGATAAGGTCTGCCCTCAGCCTCCTCTTCTCCAGACTAAATAGTGCCAGTTCCCTCAGCTGCTCCTCACTTGTTCTGGACTTGTTCTCCAGGCCCTTCACAGCTTCGTTGCCCTTCTCTGGACACACTCCAGCACCTCAACGTCCTTCTTGTAGTGAGGGGCCCAAAACTCAACACAGTATTCGAGTTGCGGCCTCACCAGTGCCGAGTACAGGGGCACGATCACTTCCCTGATCCTGCTGGCCACACTATTCCTGATACAAGCCAGGATGCTGTTGGCCTTCTTGGCCACCTGGGCACACTGCTGGCTCATATTCAGCCGGCCATCAACCAGCACCCCCAGGTCCTTTTCTGCCAGGCAGCCTTCCAGGCACTCTTCCCCAAGCCTGTAGTGCTGCATGGGGTTGTTGTGACCAAAGTGCAGGACCCAGCACTTGGCCTTGTTAAACCTCATACAATTGGCCTCAGCCCATCGACCCAGCCTGTCCAGATCCCTCTGTAGAGCCTTCCTACCCTCAAGCAGATTGACACTGCCACCCAGCTTGGTGTCATCTGTATCTAACTGTTGGGTTCCACAATTCTGTGAAGGTAATTCCACCTTAACTATTTTTAAAATGTGATTGTGTTATATGCCTCCCTTGCAGTATATCCAAATACTAGCTTCAAATGAGCTATTTTGTTATAGCATGAAGTCCAATGCAAACTATTCCACTCTACCAGGCAAATAAGTTGCTCATCTAATCCTGTCACTTGCGCACACAGGGCTCTGACTTTCTGCATGGTGATGCCTGCATGTGTTCCATGCTCACCTGGAAAACCATACCTTCCACCTTGGCTACCAGCTATTGGATATTGTTAAGTAGTCCTCCTTTAGATGAAATATATATGTACATATATATACTCTGGTATCACATATGCTTCTGCAGGTAGTTAAAGGCTAAATTCAGGTAACATTTTCAAGCAGTAATTGTACAATAAACTGGAGAGTTCAAGCTGCATGGCAGACAATAAGCTGTACTTGTAGCTATTCTAATATTCTCCAAGATTCTAGCACCCATAAAAAGTCTTTGTATGCTATCAATATCAAAATGAGACATAGTGTTCCTTTAATAGTCCCATCAAATGTAATTTCTTTCTTAAGAAAATCCTTTTAGATCAAAGATGATGTTGGATGTTTGTTAAATATCACTTGCTCAGTTTCAACTGAGGATATTCAATGATCTTTTTGGAGCCTGTGCTTTCCCTTATTAGAGTTCATTTCCTAGAAGGTAGTTCTATATATAAGTAGAAATAATTAGCATGAAGGGTATTAGACTTCTTCCAGAAAGAATGAAAATACTATCAATACTGATCAATACACTTCATGAAAAATGTGAAACAAACTTGATATCATTCTGTAACAAGACTAAGTCTAGTCAAAAATTTAACTGTGCTAAGTTTAAATGCATTTAGGCTTATTTCAGATATATACCTAACTTAACCTCTTTGAGGCACACTGAGATCCACAGATGAGAAAGACTCTATTCCATAAGTGGAAAAATACTTTGACACTATCTCAAACTTTGCAGAATTCCCAAAAGAAAACTGTAATCCTCTGGCAGCTGACAATAATTTATGGGATTTATTACATTGCCTGCAATAAAAGTCTTGGCAGTGTGGCTTCAGGGAGGGCTGCAAGAATGGCCTTGGTCATCCCAATACTGAACCCAACCACTGAAAGTCTAAAAGACTATACAGATATATGTTGAATGCCAGGATCCACACTTTTCAAGGATCTCCTGTGGACAGGGTGGACTTAGAATCAAAAAATAGCTTCAGGATGAACAAAGAAAGGATTAGTACCAGTCCTTAATGATAAAAATAGTGATGCTGTGAATGAATGTAAAACCAAAGCTATTTGTTTACCTATTAAATATTCCTCCCCTAAAAACATAGCATCCTTTGTACTCCTGCCTTCCAAAGGTATCTGGAAATAAATCCAAATACAGAGAAGTTCTCAAGGATGGAAATTCTCTCCTCTTATGTTTGGCCTCCCTGGAAGATTCAGTGTGCCAGGGCTATTAATTTTGGATTGCTCAGCACCCTTTTAATGAGTCTTGAAAAGATAGGACTTCATTTAGTTCCAGGCTTGCAAACAGCTGTAAATAAAATGCTCTGCTGTTTTCTCTAAAGAGTAACAACACGCTAAGCACTGACAACAATATAGAACTGCACTACAAATGGTTTCTGAAAACAATAATAGATTTCTGTAAGTTTAATAGAAATTCATTTTTCTGTATCTTACTGGTAAAAATGATGGTTCTGGATGATTGAATGAAATGTGTGTAGATATTCAGAAAGGTTTCATAAACAGAAAGCTTTTCACCTAGGCAAAACAGGGGGTTTTTTTGTTTGAATAGCAAATACACAATAAGATTTACTTTCAAAATCTCTTAGAAAATGGCCAGGCTAATGTCTCATAGAAATCACTGAATGTAAGACCAGTAAAGCACTTATTTACTCAAGTATTACTTTCCAACTGCTAAGCAATTTCAAAGCTACATTTTTCTTATCAATCTACACCATAGTTTATATCTTAAAACATTCAGCTTACAAAAGCCTTCCTTCACAGAGACAGACATTAAGATTCATAACAGCACATAACTGTGTAATGGATGGTTGAATATTTGTTTGGTCTACAGCTAAAATTAACATCTCCGTCTCAGATTTTAGTTATGAAATAAAGGATACCAGGGTGCAGTGGGGCCAGCAGCTCCCTCGAGCTGAGCACAGAGAGCAGCAGAGGGTCCCCACAGGGCAGGGGACATCCCACTGCCAGGGAGTAGGGCAGGCTGGGGGCATTCCCAAGGCCAGTGCATCGGGCATCTCCCTGGGTACAGGGCCAGGCTAAGGCCAGGCTGGGACATCAGCCCACAGGTCCAGCCCAGTTCAGTAGGACCCAGGGTGGTGAGGGCAGGGCTTTGGTAGGGC
The DNA here is from genome assembly GCA_013400535.1 of Scopus umbretta. Classification (NCBI taxonomy): domain Eukaryota; kingdom Metazoa; phylum Chordata; class Aves; order Pelecaniformes; family Scopidae; genus Scopus; species Scopus umbretta. Next base: position 88,959 of record VZTL01059142.1, on the reverse strand, counting down.
TTGGAACTGGCATCCTACAGCGTTGATGGGGCAGGGACTGGTGGCCCTGGGTTGAGCTGAAATAGGGTCCTGGGTCCATGGGTGGGGCATGGGTGGGGATCCCAGGAGAGGGTGCTTAGGGCCATTAACAGCTACTGGTGTCCTTAGGGTCCTGACAATGTAGATCAATTTTTTAAAAATTAATAAGATAGTAGAAGAACAGAAAAAGCAAAATGCTGTTAGCAAGAGGAAGCATTTAAGTGTTGGTAATCACCTGAATAGAAACTTTTCTTTGTCCTTGAAAACACTTACTGTTCTTTTTCCTAACCAGAGTTTAAAAATTAAGTTCTAAACTCAAGACTATGAACCAAAACTTGGAGCTGAGCACCAAAAGTATCATTAGCTGCACAAATCTTTCCAAATAAAGCCTTCTATTTTCTGTGTACTCAAAAATTGGTATAGTCCATTAATGAACTTATTTACACTGAACAGATTAATAGCTTCTGCTCCAGGATTTATAAATAATGTCTCAGTCACTTGAAATGAAACTCAGTGCCATTGACTGCATCCAGTTACCAGAAAATACATTTTCCCCACAGCTTTTTCTGAGGCCTTCAAGCATCAACTTTTTATGACAACTGTTGTTTCTCTGTAACGTACATCACTCTAAAGTACAGTGCCCTGAATCAGGCCTGAAGAACAAAGATAATTGAGAAAGCCAACATAAAATGTACATAAATTCTCAAAATACTTCACATCTTCAGTGACTGCACCCAATACACAACACTGAGGGATGATATTAATGTTAAAGTTTGATGTTACAAGCAACATTACATTAGAAAACTGTGATTTATATATTCAATATTGTACATATAATTTTAAAAGATTAAGTTTTTTACTTATATTTGGAGGAAATTAGTTTGAATGGCAACATAATTTGAAAGTCTTAACTCATTCCCCAAGAGAAGAGCTGCAGTCACACTTTACTCACCTTAATACATAAGTTTGTGCATAGGTAATTAACATTTAAATTCTTCTAGAGAAAAAAAGAAATGACAGTGGATTTTCCTCTTCTACATAGGCTATAAGAACAACACTGAGATCCTGGCAACACAACAGTATGAAAATCTGGGGTTTGTTCAAGTGTCAGAAAATTAATTGATACTTCTTAGCAGCTTTTGTGCATGCAATTTAGTACTTTCATAACTGTGTTAACTAGCCAAGTCATAACTGGAAGGAAGAACCTAGAAAGGGAATAATTTAGGCTAAGAAACTTGTAAATCCCATCACTGCAAGACAGGTGGTCTGACTCATGTACCTTTTTCAAGCTATAGCAGAATATACACAACATCAATGGGGGCACCTAGCAGATTCTTCTTTTGTTTAAGTCTTCTGTTTTTGTTCCCCTAGGAGCACTGACATTCCCTAGACATCTCTGGGTTTTAATAGAATTTGAGCTGCCAGGCTTGTGCTGAAGTGCTCAAAATTTGAGAGAGCTGAGATGTCTCTGCACCTGCCTTATGCGTGTAGTGTGGTGGCACTGATGACCTAAACATTTTGTGATTCATCTTGCCTGTCAGGCAGCCCTGACAACACACAAAACGTAGACTAAAGATGGCAAAGCTCTGGAGGATAGAGTATTTCTCTGAGGCGTACTTCATCCAGAATCAGATAGATCAAATAGAGTATCTACCTCCTTGCTACCAGTGCTCTCTAAGCCAAATATATTGATTGGATGAGAAATAACCCACCAACTTCTGAATCACCAAAATACCATTTTAAAGACACATACTTTATCAGCCTCTAAGTGAGAAATGCTTCTGATTGGTTTCTTTGACCATAGTTTGTTGTACGTACATCATATTGTACACAATATTAAAAAGGATGTGGATGAACAGGAAGGGAAACCACCCGTTTGTCTTATCCTGCCTATACACAATGGATCAGAAAGAGCTCCCAGAAGGAGAAGCAGATTTCTACCTCCCTGAAGACAAATGACCACACTGAGCCTGGAGAATATTTTAGAATAAAGGTAGGGAGAGATGCAGGAAACTCGGAGATTGTAGCCGTGAAGACTAAGGGGAAGAGTAGGATCTTCCTGCAACTGGCAAAAGATCCAAACTGCCCAGAGGTAATAGAAAGAAGATTTTCCTAGAAGCACAAAACTGTATGGAGTACATGGTATTTAACCCAAAGCATTCTAACTTTTGGACACCCTGTATTCTCCCAAAACAGATACTTATCAATTCTGCTAAAGAGTGTGGGCAGGAAAAGAAGTGCCCACTACAGAAACCTCATGAACCATCCGGTGCATAACTGAATGCATCCTTAGCATTGCAAAAAGAATGGAAACATTCCAGGTCTCATTCTGCTTCAGGTTCTTTTTCAGAAACATCAACAGACAAGAGAGAAAAATGGTACAGCCTGATTAAATTCATATCAAAAGAAAAAGGATCCAAAACCTCTGAATAACTTGAGATGCAAGGTACATTATTCTGCATGTTACGATGTAAGAGTGACTGAGTGCCCAACACTCCTCAAGATACTGTTTTTCAGATAGGAAAAAAATTGTCTTAATACATAGACAGAGTTGGAAGAGACAAACTTCAGCACTGGAAATAAAGGAAACTTCTGCTTGCAAAAAGTAATAAGGATATGAGGAAAGTATTCTGATTAGCAAAGAATTGGTTGGGTAGCAGGTCTTCAGAAATAAAGCTTAGGACTTACTGCAGACTACAAATCATACTGGAGTCAACAATATACAGCCGTAAAATAACAGTAGACATATGTTAGAACACACAGACATAAAATATTATTTAACCTATGCCTCGCCACTCTCTGAAAAGGCCTCAGTTGGTGTACTACATCCCATTTTAGACATATTTGTTCAAGAAAGCTATAGACTGGCAAGACTGCATGGCTAGGTGCATCCTGATGCCACACTACTTTAATTAGACTTAGCTGTTTGGCCTCAGTTTGACTGGACAGAGAGCTGCACTGATATGCTCCTAGGGACTCAGTGCCCAAAACCAAAGAAAGCATAGCTAACATATCACATGTGTGAACTTTCTTCTGACCAGTTATCTATAATGGACTACATGGAACAGAAGTTCAACATAATGTTTTCCTTAATAGCTTTCTGCAGTTCTTGACTGTGCAGCTCATCAAAATATTTGTCTTGCAGATAAGAACCTACCCTTGGCAGCACATTGCCATTTGCTCTTCTCACAGAATCAGTGATTTTTCCTCTGTACCTTGCCATACTAACAGTTCATGAACAGCATCCAGATTTACAGTAACCTCGCCAAAAAATTATTCATTAAAAGATCATCATAACAACAGATCCGATTCAAGTATTTCTAAACCTCTTTGCTTTGCTAGGGCTCAAGGTCAAGAAACAAACATTCAAGTGCACTAAAAGTCTGGGCAGAAGAGCACTGAGGGACTGAAGGTCAGCAAGTGCTTATCTCCTGTAAGACATAATCCAAAGAGCCACAAGTCTCTCTATTCAGATTCAGTTCCATCTTTCTTAAATTCTTATAATGAAGGTCATGCCTATCTTTTTTACATCCCCAGATACAGTATTTTTGCCCATTGGCAAATTTCAGACATTATCTCAGCTTTTCAGATGACATTTCCACTGATTATTATGCTGCAAAGCCTTCAACTTCTAGTGTTCATGGTCTCTCAAGTGAATATCGTCCAGCCGTTAATCCCTTCTTACAGCCTCTGAGGAATTGGAAATATCAGTAGAATAGCCTGGAGCGGGTTCTGGAAAATTTCTCAAGTCTCTGAAAATATGGCTTACAACCCCCCCAAAAAAACAGACCAACTTCCCTGCCCCCATCAGCTGTTCATCTTATTGGAATAATGATAGATATTTATTTCTACAAAGGGAAGTGAAAAAAAAACCAAAACAATCCAGCCTCATTTATGGACCACAGGCTGATGAATATCACATAAAGACTAATGACTGAAAACCTAAATAAGTGTTTTATTTACAACAGGGTTACAACTCTAGCTATTAATCCAGCCACATAAAGATTGACTGCCAGCTGCCTCCTGCAAACTGAGATGTCTTGATGTATATCCACACTCCTTACAGTTTCTTTTATTGCCTTTTAAATACTGCTTTTTTCTGTGTCTTTTTTCAAGTGTTTGATAAGTTGTTGGGACTACAGGCTACTGGAATGAACCATAGTGACACTGCATGTACTAAACCTTCACAATCCTCCTAACCTGATAGTCTTCAAAGGATTTCATGTCTGTCACCTCACAGCAAAGAAGTTTCAAAAGCATGTATTGTGACCTTTCAGGTACACTTGGTAGTGCTTTTTTATAGTCATTTTCTAATGACTTTGAGATAAGACTCTAACTCAAATTATACAGTTATTCCAGACACATTTTCTGAGCATATGAGTTATCTACTAACAAGAGCTTTGGCCTGCTACTTTTAAATGATTTTTTTTTTCCTAATTTGCTGTTGAAACTTATACTTTCACTCTACTCACTCTGCAGGATAGTAGCATTTTAGGGTTGTGGTCGTGATAATCACTTTTTTCTTTAAAATATCTAGGGTTTGAGCATTTGACAATTTCTTGAAGGATTTCTCACCAGTTCTAGACAGCTGCACTGAAAATGTCAAGGGTTGAAATGATGCCTTTTTTGTAGGCAGCTACATCCATCTTTATTAGCTACAACAACATTAAAGGCATTCTGTGTTCTTGTAGTTTTACAGACTGTGTGAGGAACTATTTCTAGCTTCATCTTGCCTCTAGGTGTACCATTTCCTTGGTTTTCTTGTCTGTTGGTTCATGGGCTTCTTACCAAGATTCTGTGTTTGTCCACTGGGTCCTGAATGAGTTTATTGTAGGTGAGCAACACTTGGCCTCACTCCTCTAGTCTAATGTTGCTGTTTACTGGTGTTCTTGGCATTAAATTGCACCTGGCTCCATAAACCAGTGGTAATTGAATTTAGTCATTGGTCTAACAGCATAGTTGCTAACATAGAAACGGAATCATTGGCATTCTTCTGGAAAACTTCATCCTCAGCGTCTCTTAGTCTTCTAAAGTTGTGCTGAAGTTATCCTTCCCTTTACTAGAAATCTTTACAGCTTTGGTGATTGTTACTTGTTTTTTCCTTCCTTAGATAGCGTGACTTTAGAGGATAAAGTGATTCACTTTCCCACACATTCTGCTTTATTGCCTAAAGATAGGGCTTTTTTTTTTTCTGCCTTTCAGCACATTGTTTTCCACATAATGTGCACCATGACAAATATGACTGTACTTCACGTCACCTGTTTCCCTTCTTGATTCTCATGGTTTGAACCATTGTATTTTGAATTTGTTATGCATGTAATTATGTTGTTATTAATACTTATTTTGTATTATCATTGTCTTGACCCTTTTACTGGGGCTTACATTTAATGTAACATAGTCTGGAATGACATCTTTTGTGTACAATCCTATCCCTAGTTAAGTGTTTTCAATATATCCAAAATCATATGTGGATATTGGATTTCTCAGTGATGAGAAAACCTTTTTTAGTTTCTTAGTTGTGGGTCTGAAGCCAGCGTTCCTCTACACTGTTATTAGGTGCATGTTGTTAAAATGGCATGGTCTTAGATCCACTTCCAATAAAGATGAGGGACCTTACTGCCACTTGAGAGCATTCCTTGCAGAGATACTAATTACCTGATACCGTACCAAGAAGGTATTAGATGACTGGGCCTGCAGGCTTCCCTGTGCTGTATCTACACTGGGGGTCACATTTGAAAATTCACTGATTTGAACACAGAGCTTAGACTTGAGAGCAGCTTTGGAGAATCCCTTTAACTGCAGTATAGATGTGTATAGATATAGATGCAACTATAGGTACAGATGCCTGAAATTAAAGTGCTATTTAAATACCTTTCCTAGAAATTTAGGTATTTATCCACATAATGACATGTTGCTGACTTATCCTTTTCATATTTTCCTTCATTTTCCTGTCTTTATCCCTCATTGTCTTTGTACAAACACCAGTCCTGCTTCCCCATTGTTTTCCTGCTTGTAGAAGTACGATTTTATCTAGAACGTCATCATTCCCTGTGATCTGAGACTTTCCATGATACCTCTTAGCTTTGTTTCTAGTGCTGATTTGTTTCTGTTTACTACATTTTCCTGTTTGCTGATGCTTTTACTAGATTGAGCGCTGTCACAGTGCTTCAGTTACTGTTTGCAAGCTAGTAACACGAACATATTTAAATCCTTGTAAAACTAAAAATAAGCCTGACATATGCAGGTAGCTAAAGATGAGTGAGATTAATTACATCTAACCAATCAACTCAGCTGTAAGCTACAACAAATGCTGTCAGAACCACTTTTGCACAGGCTCTTGAATATTTTTCTGGTTCTTATAATATATTGCTCCCAGAGATTTGTTTTTTCCTGTTCCTATTGTAAGTGGAAGCACTGAAATCTTATAAAATCCCTGCTTACCATAACCTTCTACATCAAAGCTTTTCATAGCCTGGACTGCATAAAAAGAAGCGTGGCCAGGAGGTCACTGGAGGGAGGTGATTCACCCCTTCTACTCTGCTCTCACAAGACCCCAGCTGGAATACTGTCTCCAGCTCTGGGGTCCCCAGTACAAGACAGACATGAATCTGTTAGAATGGGTCCAGAGGAGGGCCACTAAAAGGGTCAGAGGGCTGGAACACCTCTCCTGTGAAGAAAGACAGAGAGATCTGGGGTTGTTTAGTCTGGAGAAGAGTCCAGAGAGTCCTTATTCCAGCCTTTCAATGAATAAAGGGGCTTATAAGAAAGAAGGAGAAAGACTTTTTACCGGGGACTGTAGTGACAGGACAAGGGGCAATGGTGTTAAACTGAAAGAGAGTAGATTTACATCAGGTATAAGGAAGATTTTTTTTTACAATGAGGGTGATGGGACACTGGAACAGGTGGATGTTGTGGATGCTCCATCTCTGGAAATGTTCAAAGTCAGATTGGATGGGGCTTTGAGCAGCCTCATCAGGTGAAATATATCCCTGCCCAAGGCAAGGGGAGTGGATTAGATGATCTTTGAAGGTCCCTTCCAACCCAAACCATTCTATGATTCTGTGATTCTCTGACACTATTCGAAGAGGTTAACAACTTGTCTGAACCTCTGAATGCTTACAATTCCTTTTTATGCCTCCATTCAATCCATACAGGTCATCAGGAATACTTTTGTCATTGATTTGGGTTTCTTTGCTATAAAGTGTAGACTTGTTGAAAACAGAACTTTGTTGGTAATGTATAAGTTTAATTCATTAACTTTTTATTAGAAGCCATTTCTGGGGTCCAGAATGAAATTCATAATAGGCAGGAGAGTGTTGTCAAATGACTCGTTTCACCTGTGGTGCATCCTATCAAAGCTTACCTGATTTCAGTTAGGGACTTGAATCAGGAGCTATCTGAAGCAGACATTCTACCACCAGGACCATGGTTACTGTAAAGTGGGATTCCCATTTCCCCTGACTCCAGCTTTTCCACATTAAATAAATAAATGTTTACTGGAACAGCAAATTGGACAAGTGCTTGACATCCTCTGTGCAAGTTTCTTAACCATAACTCTTTTAAATAAAGTTAGGAGAATGTATCCTTCTTGAAGTTAGACATTTCTGAATTACATTTCTGTATTTCCAAAACAATTTCAGTAAGTTGTTTCCAGTTTACCACTGCCTCTTTTTCAGGGTATTACACTGTCTTTTCAAATTCAAAATAGAAGAAAGTTGGAGACTCTGCAAAAATTCAGGAACAGCTGAGACAACTGTAGACAACACTGGTTATTCATGGCTATATCGGTAGTTTATTCCTCTGTACACTAGTCTTAAGGAAATAGAGTAACACTTCACTGTTTTCAGTTTTGGCTGCCACAGATCAAGAAGGCTGAAGCTGAGACAGAGATCATCCAGAGGATAGTAACAATAATAATCAGACATCTGGTGTAGTTGTTAGTCTTAGTGTTGTTCTCTTCAACATTTAACCACTCAAAAAGTAGAAGCAATAACTAAAAGATTTCCAAACACCTAAATATTAATTGTAGACATTACTAAAATTAATATGCAAATCTTGCACAGTATTGTGACAGGGCTACAAAACACACTGTATCACAGTCTTTCTCTTTTCTCATCTTCCTAACCAAAATAAAAATATATATCTTTTTCATCTTTTTATATGGTAAAGAGGCAACATCTTGTATGATTTAAGCTTGACCTCTCTTTTTGTAGAAGAGTAGTATTAGTGGACATAAGAAAAGTTCTTGCCAGAATTATCTTGACTACATTTTTTTTATCTAAAATATGAGGATGTAAAAGTAGGAAATACAGAGATTTTCTTGAGGTCACACTAGGAGGAAACATAAAGACAAAGAATGTACAGCACTATTAAGAAATGCATCAAAATGACATTTTTCTTTATATATACTTGATATTAGTACTTAATATTTAAAGCCAGAAAAAAACCCTCTTATTCATATGTTTGGTAAGACCCTACAAGTTTAGATGGGCATTAGAAGATAGTAGGAATTTAACAGTGTGACAGGGTTTCTTAAATCTAACACCATCTCAGAAAGGGTTAACTTAGGTAGTCTCGGCAACTCCATACTCAGGTCAATTTTATTTAAACATACATAGACCAAAATGCATAATACAAAAATGTGTACCTTTCATATTTCTTATGATATATATTTTGTAATATTGTACCACAGTGTTTTAAAAAGGCTGCAATCACAACAAAGGCAAATTAATGCTAAATATAAAATCTAATCAGGATATATAATAGAAATGTTTCCTGTGAAAGACTTGAGGAAGAGGAAGAAAGTCAAGGACATGAAATACTCTGTGATGTCCAACACCCAATCACAAGAACTGAGAAAAGAGCAATTGCTTGAATTGTTCCATTTTGCAATCATTCCATTTTGGACCTCAGAAGTGCCTAGAGCAGTTACCATCAGTGACTCTAGTAAGGCAAATGTAGCGCCAGCAGTCTCCAACACATGTCAAAGTTAACATCAACAGCAAAAGGTAGCCAATTTCACAAACTAGCTGAGGTGCTGGAATATCTAAGTCATACAATTATCATTAGTGTGTTAAGATTACTTAAAATCTGTTTGCAGTTTCATGTTTAACTCTTCTATTTTTTTATAGTAAGCAATTTTTAAAGGTTTAAAAATTTTGTCTGTTCGTAAAGCTGGCTCTTACTGATCTGGCATGTATTAGGCTTTTCATTTCTTTAAGTGTGGCATTCCCTAAAACTAAGTTACTACAGCGCTCTTGTACAGTTCCATATTTGATACAATATTCAGGAGATAAAGGAATTTCACCCACTTCTCTGCACAGAAGCTTCTAGGTTTGGTTATGGTCATTACCGGTTTGGAAGAGACATCTTCCTGTGAGCAACATTAGTCACAGGCTCCTTAGCAGGCGGCAATATGCGAGACCTTATAACAAGCTAGCATTTGTATGTTGTCTGAAGAAAAGACACATTTGTATGGAAAAGGAAGAAAAGTTATTATAAAACAGTTTTTTCATTTCCCCTATGGGGAAAATCTTTACTGAGGTCTGAGTTTTCTTTGATTTTGTCTATTTCTTCGCTTCCTCCACTCAAAAAATATTTGAACAAGATCATTAGGCTTAAGGATGTTTTTTTCAGCATTACTGACTGGATAATAATGGAAAAAGGTTTCAGGCTGTGCTATGAATAGAACAGATCACAGAATCCTAGTATTTCAAAATGGAAAAGACTTCTTAATTCATGTGATCCATCCTTTTGATCAAGAGATGACTCTGTAAAGCAAGGTCAGGTTCTTGGCTATTATATTGAACTGTTTAAACTGTAGTACCTTCAAAAACGTTTTCTCATAACTAAAATTAAAGAACCAAAGATCTTTTTTTATCATTATCTCCTACAGGCTTTATTTAGTCAAAAGTAAATGGGAGTCTTACTATCAAAGATGACATTTACGCTATGTCAGTAAATAAGAACAAGAATAATTCTGCTACTAAGGGAAAGGAGACATTTGTTTATCTACACACTCCTTTTGCTATGTAAGTGTTAAAATGCAAAACAACGCAAAAAGTTGATAAGTAAAACATTGAAACAAAGAACATCTTTCTTTTTAATTTTGTTTGGTAGAACAGAAGGGAAAGGTCTCAAACCCTTGTGCTTTCAGTTCTGTTAAGCAGATGTGTTCACTCATGATCTCCCACTTCAAAGATTTTTCCTACAATATTTATTTATATAAATTGCTGAAAGTTTTCTAGCTGCCTTGTACTTAGAGCTACTGCAAAATACATTTTAACATCATAGGAAAGAAGAGATGAATCATTTTCATTTTTGCTAGTTCCAAAATATGTCATAATGACTTTAACAGTGCAAGAATCTCTGGATTACCTCTGGCAGGGGAAAGGGATGGAGGAGGGAAGATTCTGAGGTTTTCTTTCTGTATTAACATCAGTGGAATCATCTGGAGTTGATCAAGTATAAGTCTGTTTCTAGTATCAGTATTTTGAAACATGTTTCATATACGATGTGAGGCTATTCAATTGGAGCATTTTTTTTTTCTCAGCTCAACCTCATTAACTGAATAAAATAGACTGCTAAGACTTTCACAATTTTTTCCCTATAGCTGCCATGTCCATATGACTTGTCCATCCACAGATTCTTTCTTATGGCATCTGTCAGTACAAGTAGGCATCTGCATTTCAGATTTCATGAGACACTACTCGGCAAAGGATAGGACAATATTGTCCATTCAAAATTGACAAAATATGTTTGCCTCATAAGTCCACTCTGTGGTTCATATACATCAGCTCATCCAGGAGAAATCTTGCTATAAAATATTTTCAGCCAAACTGTTGCCCATTGTGTACAAAATAAAAATAAACTTGTGGTGGGACATAGCTGGTACCATAGTACTGGGAAACAGGATTATTAAATATTCCTCTAATCAGTTTTTCCTGTTAAAATGGTTATGTTGGAAAAATAGTGCAGCTAAATGGAGGATTTCAAGGCTTTCTTGAAATCCTGCAGTTTTCACAGCACTGGAAGAAAGCAGATACTTTGCAGTGGTAGCCAGGGCCTCTCCACACTACTGACACAGTAACATGGATCATTCTGAAGCTATGCTGCTGTCCACATTGCACACATCTGGCCTGAATTCTGATTTAGGGAAAACATGGAAAACAAAGCAGAATCCTTACTCTCCACCACCCCATGAGGCTCAGAAGCCTTTTTACCCTCCCTTCCCCATCCATCAATATTCCAATTTTCCCATCAGTTTCTTTCAGCACAACAACCAGGTGATGTATCGAGGAAGTGTTTTATCATCTTCTCCAATTAAAAACATGAAGAATCTGCCCCAGAAAACTCTTCTTTGTACATGTAGGTCCTGAAGAACTTCCGTTCGCTGACTATAAACTGTATTAAATATTCCTGCCTTGAACACTAAGAAAGGAACAAATCTTTGGCTGCCATCCTTGTTGTGGTTTAGCCCCTGTCGGCACCCAAGCACCACACAGCCGCTCGCCCACCCTCCCCGACAGTGGGATGGGGAAGAGAATCAGAAGGGCAAAAGTAAGAAAACTCAAGGGTTGAGATAAAAACAGTTTAATAATTGAAACAAAATAATAACAATAATAATACTACTAGTAATAAAAGTTGTAATGAAAAGGAGAACAACAGGAGAGAGAGAAACAAAACCCAGGGAGGAAAAAAACCAAGTGATGCAACTGCTCACCACCCGCTGACCGATGCCCAGCCTGTCCCCCAGCAGCAATCACTGCCCCCCGGCCAACTCCCCCCAGTTTCTGTACGGAGCGTGATGCCATATGGTATGGAATAGCCCTTTGGGCAGATTGGGTCAGCTGTCCTGGCTGTGCCCCCTCCCAGGTCCTTGTGCCCCCAGCAGAGCATGGGAAGCTGAAAAAAAGTCCTTGGCTAGTGTAAGCACTACCTAGCAACAACTAAAACGTCAGTGTGTTATCAACATTATTCTCATACTAAATCCAAAACACAGCACTGTGCCAGCTACTAGGAAGAAAACTAACTCTATCCCAGCTGAAACCAGGACAATCATCAGTGTCATTTTCAAGGGCTGGGACTCACAGAAGAGCTGAAGTGGGAAGACACCTTTGGAGATCGTCTAGTCCAACCTTCCTGTTCAGAGCAGGATCAGCTAAAGCTTGTTGCTTGGGGCTATGTCCAGTTTAGTCTTGAATACCTCCAAGATAGAGACTCCACAGCCTCTCTGGGCAACCTTTTCCAGTGTTCAACCACTCTCATGATTAAAAAAAAAATAAAAATCTTACATTTAAACAGAATTTCCTGTATTTCCCTTTGTGCCTATTGCCTCTTTTCCTTTCACTTTGCAACACTGAAAAGAGTCTGTCTCCACTTTCTTTACATCATCTCATCAGGTATTTATACATATTGATGAGATCCCTCAGTGACCCTTCTCTTCTCCAGGATGAACAAAACCAGCTCGCTCAGCCTCTCCTTGAGTGCCCGATGCTCCAATCCCTAATAATTTTTGTTCACCTTTGCTGGACTTGCCCCAGTATGTCTATGTCTCTCTTTACTGGGGAGCACAGTACTGGACTCTGGACTCCAGATGTATCTCACCAGTGTTGAGCAGAGAGGAAGGATCACCTTTCTCAACCTGCTGGCAATGATCTTCCTAATGCAGCTCTTATTGAGATCCCTTTCTGCAAATCTGCTCTCCAGATGGTTAGTCATTCAGTCACACTTGAAACAGTCAGGATTTCCCCTGGCAGTATGATTGGTGCCCATGTGGAAAAGCAGCAGGAGACAATAATCCAACGGCCATTCAAGCCTAGGCAGCTTGTCTACAGTGTCCCAGATCTGAACTCCCAGCAACCAGCGAACCTCCCTAGACAGTAGGATTGGTCATCAGATGGGGCCTCCATCACCTGAAGTGGGGAGTTGCCTACTGCTACCACTTGCTGCTTCCTCCTGGTTCTCCTGCATAACTCAGGCTCATCAGACTTGGTTGCTTTGTTAGCGTGAGCTCCTAGTCCCTCACCTGAAACCAGGGCACTGAATATATTCTCTAGTTGCAGATCCACAAGTGGAGTATAAACTATCCTGATACCAGAAATCATCAGATTCTAGCCTTCACCATCACGGAAGTCTCCATTTCCCAACCTGATAAACACAGATTCTGCCTGTCCCTCCTTCAGTGTACCCGGAGGTTCAGACTATTGTCTCTGCAGGATCTCTGAGAAGATCTGATCAATCCCTTCCTCATCATCACTGATGCTATGCAGTCTGCTGACCTCCTCCTATGGTTCTTTTACCTAAGGACTCAGCTCCTCCACAGGCACACAGATCCTGCAGGCAAGGAGACCATCTCCCCGTGCTGCAGGAAGACTGGAGCTTGTGATTTCTGCCTCTTACATCTTGCTTGAGGTAAAGAGAGTGTATAACACATCAACTTCAAGACAGATATGTCCAGCAGAATACAAATGTGCTGATGGTGCTGCATATCAGTTAATGGTAACAGGATCTCCACGGTGTAGCAATTTCAATTCATGTGTTCACTCCAAGAGCAAAACGGTTATTAAACTCATCTTACCTAACAAACAACACTGTCTGAACACATCACCTTCAGTCACAAGCAGGCATCCCATGATCTAGTAAAAATTGCCAATCACGTTTTTTTATTTTCCTTTTTTTTTTTAAACCAGCTGCCTTGATTGCCTGCAGCCTTCCTCACAGATGTAGCTGTCTTTCTCTGACCTCTGCTCTGTGGTCTTTCTCTGTTTATAGAGTCTAGGCACTGTGAATGTGAGCATATTCTTAGATGTTGTTTCATATAACTTTATTGCATCCATATTCTCTTTATTTTTATGTCATTGATCCCTGATCACATTTCTAACCATAGATGAAATCATATGTCTCATCTTCTTAATTTCTATTTCCCCAGGCTATCAGCTAAATAGGTTAATTAGCTTAATTAATAGCTTAATTCTGTCAAGTATTTTAAGATATGGTTTGTGAGAAGGGAAAAACAGTGCGTGAAATACATCTGTTCACTATCCTTTACACTCAGACTTGTAGTTTGATTGTAATCTTATATTTTCATGATTATAAAAGCCCATTATTTTATTAGTCATTGTAGTGCTACTAACCTCAAGCACTCAAACACTGAGTAAAACCCCAAAAGTCCTACAGTGAAGCTTAAAACCATGAAATCTAAAAATATATACATAAGGATATTTCATTTCCTGGGTTAAAGCCTTTAGGGCATATTGAGGTCAAATTTTCGAACTTCTTGTGCAAACAGGAAGACTATAAATAAACCTTTTTTAACAAAAGTTTATCCATCTCCTTCCTTTCAGGAGCATGGACAATGAGAATCATACTAGTCACAGTATCACAATAAAAGCTGGCAATATTGCTGTTTTCTTGCCAGTAGGGTGAACAGTTTACTATTTTTGCTGCATGCTGGGTTTTTTTGCCAAGCCAGGATTTGCAGATAACGTTGAACCATGCTTTACTTATTTCAAGTGCGATGGACATTAGGTCATGTTCCAAAAATGGGGAATAAGCCCACAGACAAAAAAAACACACACACACAAAAAATTCAGACAGAGGAGAAATGAAAAGAAATACCCACTGTGGGGATAGAAATTTTTAGCTGTGGAGATGAGGCTCAACAGTACAGCTATTCAATGGCACAAAATCTGAGACTGATAAGGTTTCTGGAGAAGTAAGAGGGGAAAAAAAAGGACAGGGAGGGGAAAAGCTACCATGAAGTAGTGGAGTGTCATTTGAGAAGGTATTACTCGTACAAAATTTGGTCTACATTTCATTTTCCACCATCTCAAGCTCTAGCCATCATAATTTGTTAATATAATTGGATAGTCACTTGGATGTTTTTGGCAGTTTTGCCGTCTCAGATACAGCTTTCACAAGCTACATGGTCTCCCTGCACTTGAGTGATGACTAACCAAATGGCTGCCATCCAATCAAGGAATGGAAATGATCATGAATAGTTTTGGGATGTATACACACACGTAATAGCTACGTAGCTTCTGTAAGGTGAGTCTCTCTTGAGTTACAGCAAGATCATTATTTTTACAAAGGGGGAACAGAATTATAGGTATACTTCAGCTATTGTTATCCTGAACATGCAGTGATTGTTATATTCTATCCATACCTAAGCAGAGAAAGTGGGTGACAAAAAATGTAGGGTCCCTCAGCACAAAGGCCCAAACATTTGATGAAGATTCAGATCTGCAGAAAGCAGCCAGAAGATATGTCATCCCTCTGGATACCTCGGGACTAATATGAGCAAACACGTATCTTAATTACAAGATACAAAATACTCTTGGACATCTTCATTCCTCTGCAATGCTACTTTGATTGAATCTATTTCTTAGGGGGTATCCTGCCCATGCAGCTTCTCTTAAATAGCATCCAGCTCAGAGAATCACCAGGTATAAAGGAAAAAAAAGTAGTCTATTTGAGCTAGAGCCACAAAATGATTTACAAGCTGCAATAATGAGGCATCATAAATCTAATTTTTTTGGCCAAGCCACATCCACAACCCTGTATTAGGTGACCAGACTCTCAAAGTGATGCCAGGGAAGTATTAGACATCTCAAAATGAGATTCAAAACAGTGAAGTCTCTGGGGAGGGAACCATCTAGAACTGAGCACAAAGGAATACCTAAAAAACACATCCTAAATCTTACCTTTTTTTTAAACCTGCAGAAAAGTACCCCCTGAGTTAGGGGTCATTTCCTGAACATAGGTATCTACCACCTCTCTTTCAAAAAGACGAGCAGAATTATTCTTTTCTTTTTATGTCTAACAGGAGCAAATTACCCCACCATTACTCTTTCCTCCACCTCACACTGTAACCCCTAGTACAAATCTGATTAGTCTCCTCAACCAGGACATGGAAGAGACAGGCTCAAGTTTTCTCCTCTGTCTGAGGACATTTCAAACCACATCCTCCAACTTCTCTGGAGGGCATCTTCAGCACAAGACAGTCATGAACAAGTTACATTCTCCTTTCCTCTGGCTGAAAATGCTCTATTGCACAAGAATAAACAAACAAATCAAGATGCATTGGAACAGCAAAAGCAAAAAGAGTGATTCTTCATCCTGGTGTACAGGATCATCACAGGAAGGGAACATTACCAAGTTCCAGTTTCAGTCCCAGTGTCAAAGCCTGCTTCTGCATTTTATCCAGTGTCTGCTTCAAGTAAAATGTATTTATCATTATGAATTCACATTACATTTGCCATATAAACAAAGGATCCATTCAGTTTTCATTCTTTACTCATTTTCCGTATAAGGAAACAGGCATAAGTATAGCAACATGTCACTTCCTTGCTGAAACAGCATGGAAAGAACCACAGAATTCATCTATATCTAACTCCCACTTGATATCAGTGAGACGATATTTGAAAAAAAGCAATAAAAATATCCATTAACAACTGACAGAATATAGCTCAGTTCCTACCACGAAGAACCCGCTCATGCTTTTAGACATTGCTCCCTTCTTTTTTAACCATCTCGTTGTAATGCAAACCAAGCTACCATACAACATAACATTTGGCTTAAATCCAGTGGTTAAGAATAAGAAATTTGCAAAACACTAAAATTCAAGCACACATTTTACCAAAGTAAGTAGTTTTATCTTTTTTCTTTTAATGTACTTAAGGTTTTTTTCATAAATGTAACCTAGCACCTTAAAAATCTAGGGATATATTGTGTTTTATTTCTAATTCATATTTAGAGTATAAAAAAATAAATCTAAGAACAAAAAAACTTATTAGAATTTTTCAGACTAAATAAAATCTTGAATTAGCTGATTAAAGCTGGAAACAGACATTCTGACCTCAGCATAATTAAAACACTCTGCAAGTTATATAGTGAAAGACTGCTGGCTCTAGGTAGTGCTTGTTAAACGTGTTCTTTCCATAAAGACATAACTTAATTTTCTGTATATGGTTTCAATTTGTTCAACTGTCTGTATAAATTACCAGTATTACATTTCATTTTTCCTGGGGAAAATATAGTGGAATTTCACGTCAAGAAAAGTTGACTTTTTTTATTCTTTTCAATTCTTTACCCCACCCTGCTCAGTGAGGCTGCAGTTTTTCCTTTTGTATTTCCAAGTCAATGCCATCCAAATACAAGCTTCTCTTTGTTACCGTTTTTATGTGTAGCAGTGTATCCTAGGAACAGTAATAATCCTCGTTAGCCCTTGCACAACCCCTAATCAAAAGAAGCAAATTATTTAGGCTTATACTTCTTGGGTCTCACTTTCTTCCTCATAAAATGTCAGAATATCTCAACGATCAGGAGATGAGCAGGTCTTTGCTCATTAGTCTGCCCTTAATTCCTCACATCCTAATCTCTTCCTTCAGCAGGATGCTGAGAATTCTGGCCCTGAATCCACCAAATTCTTGTAGTAAAGTCATTGATATGAATGAGACTCCTGAAGTGCAGAAGGTTAAAAATGTGCTTAAGTGCTTTGCTGGATAATGGCTGGAACATTCAGCACTATAGGGGACTAAGATCGGGGTAATTTCCTATATTGTTTATAGCTAGAAAATATGGCCTAGTAACAACACAAGGATCAGCAAAAGGGTCTTCTGTCTGAACCAGGAAGTTCAGAAGAAAATGCACAAAGAAGGAAATATGAACAGAGTTTTTCAAAAGTTAATAACCTAAAAAATGGGGGGAGGGGGAAGCATGTTGTTTTATTATGTCTAGTTACTAATAGGTCCAAATCAGAAACTTCTTATAATTTTAGTGCTGTTGGTTATAAACTGTAGAAGAAAATTAATGTTAACTTCAAAGATTTGGATAGAAATACTAATGAAGTGAGAGGTTTAGTTTGGAAATATTCCCATGTTACACTCTTTCATTAAATAAATAAACACCTTTGATTTAAAAATTTTTCCTTAGTCAGTCCTTCAACTGTTCATTTTTACAGAATTGGATGTGATGTGTCAGCCTGTGGTCACAGGATACATTAAAGAAAAGGTGCTGAAGGTACAAATGCAAAGCCCTTAGACCACTAACCACCAGTTAGAAAAACAGTCCTTCGATCTGTGTTACAGGATTGTCACTAGCATGCAACCAGACACTTTTAATTCAATTCACACTGATATCAACTATCTGTATCTTTGACTCAGTTTGCTACTTTGTAAGAGAGATATAGTAGTCCTGGTACCTATCTCTATTCTGCATGGGATTTCAGGGCAAAATCACTATAAAAGCGGGACAGTCAGGAAAAGGAAGAAGGCTTGCCATAAACAAACTTAATTACCTGAGAAACATGGCAAGAAAAACTTGGCACATGAGGAAACAGCATGCAGAGAACTGATCCTGCCAACATGGAGGACCTGCATTTCCACTTCCTTATGCTTTTTAATGTCATGCTTATGTGATGAAATTAGAAATTGCTTTACTCATGCTGGTAGCATTTGGCACTCAGTTTTCACAGAGGTAAATGATGGCTCATGACTGCATGGAGAATGAGGTGTGCATCGTTGGGATTGTGCTTCTGCTTTGAAAAATAGAAAGTGTTCAAAAATTTCCCCATCTCACCAGGAGGCCAAGGCAATGACTAATATCTGTGTTCTTAATCCCCTCTCTGTAGGTAGGTAGGTACATGTATGAGAGTGTATGTATGTATATTTATGGAGAAAGAGAGCAAAGAGATTATTTCTGACCAAGGTCGTCATCATCTGTCAAGTAGAAAAATACTCATTGGCTTCAGCAGTGAAGTATCAGGATCAAACTTTCTGACAATCACATTTAGAATATATATTTATTAATAAATGGAAAATAATTTTGCACACATCTTTGCTTTTGTTATACTGTAGTTCTTGCTGGGTTCTTTGTTTCACTGTCATACCCACCAAATTCTTTTGGTGTTGTAGGTACTCAAAAAGAATGTAAAGCTCAGTGACATTTTCCAGGATGTTTCAGGGTCCTGCTCCTAAAAAATTATTAACATATCAGGGGAAAAAGAAAGCTTTTTCTATGACTGACTTTCACTTTAATAAACATGTAACACCTATGACAAGCAGAAGAATGGTTTTCTTCTAGTTGATTTAAAGAAGGTAAATCCAGTTTACAGCAATGCATTCATAGTACATTTTGCTAGGAAGGTACGGAAATATCTGCAGAAATTTTCTAAAACAACTGAGAAATTACAGGTTGTTTTCTGCCTTGTACTTAGTGTAGTCACTATACTGAGCAGGCTGAAATGCTACTTCTTTTATTTGGTAGTGATTCAAAGCCAGGTTACACCACATATGACCTCTTAAGTTTTGAAATGCCCCTTCATAAGGTCTCTACAACTTGAGTCTCCAAACTGTACCTCTCTCAGCTAACCATTCTGCTAGGTATTTTGCAAATAATTATCTGATGTTCAGATCCTTGCAGATGAAAGGACTGAGACAGTCACATATGTGGATATTACAAAGTGTATTCTAGAAGAAGACAGATATGTTTGAGTCACTTTGAAAATTATTTTAGCTGACCTATTTAAATCTTTGAGAATTCTCCCCTCTCATGGATTTTTTTTCAATACAAAAGTAATTCAATATGTATTTGCAACAGTATGATTACAAAAAGTAAATAAATAACTAATCTCTAATGGCCACTGATGAAGTAATTCTTATCTGAATTGATTTATTTCTACCAAGTCAGCCCCCCAAGTACCTTGACAAAATATTCTCCATTAACCAGCTAATGCCTCTGGACAGTAGTTCAGAAAGTAGAGTGCATTATTACAGCACAGGGAAACATTACAAACTAATGGAGATTCTTTACCCGTAAATTGAATATAATGAGCCAACTCCATCCCTAATAAAAACCCCTGAATGCTAGGATTAATTTGATCATGTGTTTATTTGTTGAGGAATCTAGGCAATAAGAAAAGAGAGGATAGTGCCAAACTTGGTGTCAATAACGTATCGGTTGTGCAGAATACTTTCTAGAGATTGTCCACAATGGTTTACTTTTGGGAAATTATTACCCCAGCAACTCTGCCAAGACTGAGTAGAGCACAGATTATGTGCTACAAATGCATAAATTAGACTAAAGACTAATAAGATTTATGTACCTGGGGTGCTATTTGTACACCTACTAAGATTGTTGACTTCGGTGACAGCACAGGAAATCCTCCTGTTTTTATGAGGGTGTGCTTTGTGTCCTAGTCACAAACTAGCCTTCTGTTGTTGTCCTCTTCTCTCACCACATAACTGTCCCCCTTTCAGCTGGTGCTACAGCCCTCAGCCCTGTGCTGGACAAGAAACCTGCAGTATGCTAAATTAGCCCTGTGCCGATTACTGCAATGGTTTACACAAGTTGCACTGAGAAAGCATCAGACATTTGCCATTCAGTTTATATATTGTCAACATACAGATCACATACAAGACTTTTTAAACACAGAAAGCAACTATTGTTCAAATCTGATGGCTAATGACTTTCCCATCTGTTGGCTGGAAGTCAAGGGCAGTTTGAACAGCACTTTGCACAATGTGTAGAGAGCAGAAACACCACCCAGAAACTGTCCCTGGTAACTTATCAAACAGTTTCTCCAGATATACAGCTGTTTCAGAAGCTCACATTCACAGAATGTTTGATTGTATCTTTTGTATACAAAAGTCTACCAGTCTAAGTCTTAAGGAGATCTAAAGGAATGAGCATTCAAGGATTGTACCTAGTTTTCACGTCTCCCAGTTACCACCGAACTGGTTTATTTGTGAAACTCCCACAGCAAGTTCTTGTAACCGACAGCTGATAAAAAACGTGGATTATCAAATATTGAGCAAAAGATTGCACAAGCAAGGAAAAGGTCACAGAGTTCAAGCCTGCAAAACACACCCCACTCTTCAAAACATCTAGAAAACATGCACTTAATGACATGAAGCTTGAGAAGTAGCACTGATGACCTCCTGAGCTCATAAAATTTGTTACAAGATGGAGTGAACTGACAGAGTTCAACATCATTGCAGGAAGCCAGATTCATTCACTGGCTTGGAGGTTATTGTAACTCCATAACCAAGATCCAGATGATCTGTTCATGAAGTTTTCTTTGCTTCTCTGTCTATAAATACAATATTTTGTGAACTGTCTGCTATGCAAAGCAGATACACATTTTCTCCTCAACTCTTTCTTCCCAAAGCATCAGGCGTCCTACAAGACATTTCAATTCTGTAACTCTCTGCGAAACACCCATCTCCCAAAAAAACAAACAGGCCCAGAAATATTTGTTTTCTTTTTAAAAGATATTATGCTATTTTATCTAATGGGATTAACTTTTGCAATAAAGGAAACAGGAAGAGGGCAAGCAAAGGGGTCAGAAAGGTAAAAGTTGTGCATATTTGTTTCTAGTCAATGTTGTGAAACCATTCCTCATCCCCTCCAAACTACCACAAATCAACTCTCAACAAATTGCACAACAGTGCTTGTTTTGAACTGGCAAGATCTCTCTCAGATAAGCAGAGGATACCAGAAGATGTAAAATTAACCAAGACAAACAGAAATGGAGTGATACATGTCTAAGCAACCACAACCAAAGCTCTCACCCAATATGCAAGAAGCTAGTGCTTAAGTGACAGACGCAAAGCAATGCAAAGACAACTTTCATTTCATGCAGGGGTTTTGAGTATACACTAGAAAAATCAGGAAATATGCTGATAAAAAGGGGTTTTTAGATCAATCTTATAAAAAACAAATTATGTTCAGAAATAGGTATGCAAGTCTTAAGTTTAAAACAATGAGTTGTGAGTGAAAAGGAGAAAAACACTAACAAAAAAGGCAAAAAAAAAAAAAACCCAAGGAATTGCTTTACAAGAAAAAACAGAAGTAAAATAAAAATATTCCAATGTGCAAAAGAAGGGTGAGTTCAGAATAAAACTCAGTTGTTTGCATATTTTATTCCAAAAGTTCTAGCTATCTCCACCCATGTACTAATGTGCTTTCCAGGTAAAATATATCTGCACAACAATACCTCTAGTAGACTTCATGGAGCCAGCTGAACTCCCATCCCTGTCATAGGCACCACTAAAATCAGAAATCTAGATGTTTTTACATATGGCCAGAAACTGGATTTTTCTGCTCTTTGGTGCCCAGGCAGATTAAGAGAAATAAAATAGGATATTAGATATTTTGACTTTCCATTTAAGCTAAACTATATTTATTTTTAAATAAGATTTTTGGATTCTATCATGGACCAGTGTCATCAAATAGTGTAAAACAATTAGGAGAGCATTAACCACAACATGACCCCCCCTAAGAAAGACACCACAGGAATGACCATGCAGGTCCAGCTGCATTGACTAGACTCATTGCCAGAACAAGCTGCAGGAGCCTGACAACTCCTCTCACACAGCAAACCCCACACACAACGATTCTCCCTCACAGTAAAACTTTCATTCAAAGTGAACTTTTTTTCACCATCCCATTCCCATTTCCCAGAAGTGGGAATATTCCTTTGCCCTTCTAATCTTCCAAACATGGGTTGATTTTCATAGTATCTCAAAAGAAAATCACCAAAATCAGAGAAGGCCAATAAACTCACTGGGTTGTTTCCTTCCTGATTTATTTTGAGGCAGATAGAGGTATTTGGTTACACCTGTCCTTTTAGCTGTAAGGCAGTAGGTGCAAGGGTGGCCTCAAAGCAAGGGCCAAGGCCAACTTTTTCTAACATCAGTATTATTTATGTATTTACATGTACATTCATACATTTTTATGCATGCTTACATATTGCTAAAGTGTCCTCGGAGCCTACTGTGAAAGAGCCCACCTAGTGCATCCAGGAAATTAAATTCAGGTACCTGGTATTTTAAGATGCTCTCGCTCTTACATGCTCTGTCCCTGCTGGGTTTACATCCGCAACTCCTGCTTGCCTTTGCAGGAATGCCACTGGGAATATCAGGGAGCCTAGCTTTAATCCAGGCTGCCTACAAGGACATGGGCTGCGTCTGCACCAGCATCCCACAGTGCCCTGCATGAGCACAATTATACCAGGTGTCATCCCCTCCACCCAACCTTGTCCTCAGCACGATCCAGTCCACCTACACTCTCCTCCGACCACCCTCTGTGCCCCTCTGAACCTCAGCTGTGGTGCCCAAACACAGGTCTGAGCTCATAAATTTTAAATTATTCCCAGGACAAATAAACTAAGATACAGCGTAGAAGTTCTTGCTATATTTATTGCAACTTTGGAAATTTCCTGTTGAATAACATTTTCAGCAAAGAAAATTTCAATAGTCTTGATAAATTCTACTAATAAAATCTGGTATGTTAAAGCATCTTTGTATGCTGAACTTTGTTAGGTTATACTTTGTTCCTTCTCCATCTCTGATATCCTGTAAGAAAGCACCCAAGTCCTTCTGTAACTTTTCTTTTGTTCCAAAAACTGTACCTCAAAATGAGGAAAAATTGTTACATTTACTTTTCTTACTTGAAGTAACTGTGACAATGGCAATGGGTGAATCAGATAGCTACAAATCTAATTTCTGCAGAGCGCAGCTGGAAGAGTAGAGATCTAAAACCATAGGATCAGTGCAACAACTGTAGCAGTCTTTTAAAATCTCAGACATGTAATACAAGTTCATGGCAAGCAGCTAAAGTTCATATGACCCATTAGTCTTTGAATGATTTTATTTTTCTAGGCTTTTGAAGAGATTCAATTCATCACTGCCTCCACAGCCAGTTTTTGTTGTTGTTGCTGGGGGCTTTTTTTCAGTAAGAGCATCCCGTCATGAGCTCTTTGCTCATTTTATTGAAGGGTATTTTTTGTAGATCATCTCATGGAAAAACTCCATTTAATATTTTTAAACCATCCTTGAGAAGAATCTCTTTTGCCCTGAGGACACATCACTGGAGCTAGGAAAAAGAGCTGCAGAGTTATAGCTACATCCAGAGTCCCACATGCTGCATTCTCCTATGGGGTCCACATTACAGAAACCACACAACAGCCATTCACTGATATGTTTTTAATTATGTATAGTTTTTACTTTACTTTGTGGTTTTCTTGTAGCTCTTACTTCCGTGACATCACTTTTTCTTTTTTGCATCAAAAGCCCGGGACAGAAGGGGAAGCAAACCCAATCTGCCAGAAACTTTGAGAAGGATTTTTCAGATTAAAACAAGAGTTTGGAACCTTTTTTTCTATACAGTCCCTAATGATGAAACATATTAATCTGTTATGTCTCTTCGGACTGTGCAGCTGTATACCTCCCAGCACGGCCAGTTCTAATAGCATTAGACACATTAACAAACAGATTAAATGATATGTTGTCTTTAGGAACTGATTATTTGATGTCTAAAAAAAGGGCTTTTAGGATGTTATGTTAAACTTTACTTACAGAGTAACCCAAAATAAAAATCCTACTTATGAACTTTCTGTTACTATATTTTTGCTGCGCAAAGGGAAGAAAACTCAGGATAGGTGACATAGGAAGTACTTCACACCATCTTTACCTGGAGAGCTGCTCCTGCACTTACTTCTCCTTTTACCTGCCTTCTTGCTGACAAAGGAATTTTGTCAGACACGTTTGATTCACATGTAAAAAGGCCTGAATAGTTGTGGTTGCAAGGAAATGTTAAAAGTCTGTAAATACCAAGTGTGGTTCCCATCACACATAAAAGAAAACAAACTGAACTCTATCTGGAAAATATCTTTCTCACTGTGCTTGAAAAAAGGAACATCATGTCACAGTGATTCACTGTTACATGCTGATTTCGAGTGAATACATGAAGAGCGCACAAGCAAAACCCTATTATCTATGTACCATAAAACTGAAAAGGCACAGGGCAGGCTATGCTGTTAAGGCCCACATACGGTGCCCCAAGACCTATAAAGGGCATTTCAGGCCAGACTGCATGCCTTCCATTACACTTAGTGTGGGGCCCAGCATGTCCCCCAGCTATTTCATCATATCTGCCATTGCTAAGTTCTCCAAGCCAACAAACTCTTTTTTTTCCTACTCTTTGTGATACAACATGAACTTTCCTTGTTTCATTTATGTTCCAAGAGACAAATGATGGGGAAAACATTTCTGAAGCTCTTTTATTTGTCAATGACAAATGCAGAGATTTATATGAAACACCAGCAAAATGGAAATATTGACTCTGATCCTTCAGTTCAGATGAAAAGTGCTACCTAGGTGAAAAGTGTCATTATTGTTATGAATCAACTGCACGCACGTCACAGGCATAGCAAAGTAATGTTTATTGCCGGTAACCTTTGTAATAATCATAGTTTCCAACAAGGACTCTTTAGTTAACTATCAAACTCTACGGGTGAGATTTCAAGAGCTATCTAAGTAAATTTGGTGCCAGCTCAGATGGAAAATTGCTGAGAAATGGGTGCCTAACTCCCACAGGACCTTTGAAAAAAGGCTCATCTTGCATTAATTGGAAGTGGGGAGGAAACAGAAATTCAATATAGTATCACAACAAGAGCATGAGAAAGAAAACGGCATATTGAGCAACTTTGTAGGAAAAGTTCCATGTCACTGAAGGACAAATTATTGCAGAATCTTGTTATTTACTGGCATTGTACTTTCCTTCACCGCCAGGAGACAGCAGAAATTAAAAAAGATGTCCTGCAAAGTCTCAGATCCTTCCTTTCAGTTCTCCAGAGCTCTTAATGGCAAACTCCTTTCAACCACAACCCTATCTCCAGCATTATTCAACATCTGTAGAGAGTAAAGAGGAGAGACAGACAGATACAACAGGGATGGGACCAGAAGAACAGGGTTACATGCTGCTGCTTGAGTTTCACTGTGCCTCACACCACAATATCATTGTCTGATATTCAGTATATACCTGGAAAGAAAACAGCTAAAACTGTTTTCTGTTTTAAAAACTGTATAGAGATCAGGGTGATGCTGATGAGATACATTTCAAGCAAAACAAATACTTTCCACAGCATCACCTAATATTTAGGCATCCATCCTCACATTGTTAAGTATCTCTTCAGGCCTTCTGTGCTCCTCATGCTTCTGGAAGTTCATTTAATGACAGCATAAAAACCACTGATCTGCATCTGAAATGGGCTTGAATATTGTATGAGGCCAGATACTGACCCATGCTTTGTGAGGAAAGATTTTTTATTTCCTCATAAGCTTTCCTATCACAGCTCTATCACTTAAATCTGTTTGATGGGGTTTTTTTAAACAGTTGAGACAGTGACAGAAGTCAGCACAGGAGCCACACAAGTCTTTCATCCTCCGCACCTGCTCCCTGCACTGCTCAGAATAGACTGAATATTGCCTTCACACTCAAAGTCCTCCCTGGGTTTCACTCTAATTAGCAGTTCCTTCCCTCCCCACTAATGGCTGTTCAAGGACATCTACTATTCTATGGAAACACCAGTGAATGGGGGCACCAGTTCCTAGGGAGGACTGGAAACTGTTCAGGGAATGTGCACAGCTGGGAACTTACCCCAACAAGAACTCAAGCAGCAATGCATCTGCTAAAGCAATCATATTTCCTCGAGTAAATTGAAGGCTGAGTGAGAGTATTGCTGCTCTATCTAGTTTTGAATACTTAGTGGGTCAGATACCACAATTAAAGGATGCCCACATAAGCAGGCACTGCAGCAGAGTCTTTCATTTGACTCACTTATATTTAATTAATAAATCAGAATAAACAATGGTAGCCATAAGACCATGGATAAAGGTCTGCACTTAGAGCGTGCTTACTTCTTAGTCAAAAAATTCAGCTATGACAATGAGCTGCAGGCTCTTTATTCAACTACAAAGACCATTTACACTTCTAAGAAGCATAAAGGACCTAATATATAGTGAAAATAAGCCCTGTAGTAGCAATTCAGAGACCACTGTTACATTTTAGGCAATTTGAACTGCTTTTACTAATTTTCACAAAGCCCATAATAAAATGCATCCTGAGTTCTTGTTCTGCATCCTGATGTTACAAAAACATTCATTTATCATAAAGAATTATTTTTTAAATTATTTAGTTTTCTCATCTTGTTTCCTGAGTCTCCAAATTAAATCTGTGGTAGAGCAGTGGGCTAACAAGTATTGTGCCCAGTTTATGTCAGGAAACAGCTGGTTGCAAGACAAAATATTTCATGGGAACCTTTGTAACTCTGCTGGTGCCAACTGTCACAATTATTCCTGACCTTTCATCTGCACACAGCTCCTCAGCACACTCTAGCAAATGCTGCAGCTTTGCACAAGAGGAGCTGAAAAAACTAATGATGACCAACAGGCTTTTCTAAGCATGCTTTTTTCAGTACTTCTTTCATGTCATGATCATTTGTTTCCTCCTATTTTAAGTTGTTTGTGTTGAACTTCCAGTTTTCCCCCTTAGTGGGATCCTGCAGTGGAAGTGGTCTGGTGCCAGGGAGTGGAGAGAGATGATGATGTGCAGCACCTTCTTGAGACAGACAGACTGTAATTAAAAGAGAAAAATCATTAGTTACTATAAAGCTCCATCCTAAAGATTTAATTAGGGTAAAAAAATTCTCCCATTGCTGAAATTCAAAGAACAGGTAAATATCAGTTGTTTTGCAACAGGGCTTCATTTTGTCTTAAGAAAAACCACTCGGTTAAGTTGAAGGCAGGTGCTAGTCAAAGAAAATTATCTTCCCTTCCAAGTTCAGTATTAAGTTTTAACCTAGGTTTTGACTTACAGGTTGCAAGAAGGTGGCAGAGGTGCAACGTGATGAAAGGATGGCAGCACTGCAAAACTGGAGAGCTGGCTTTGCTGTGACAGCTACCTGATTTCCATTTTTTTTATCCCCTGCTGCAGTGACATAATGACACCAAGGTGGAAAATGCTAGAGCTTGACCTTGCTCAGAGCATATGAAATCCCAGTGCTCATGAGCTGCTGCAGCCTATGAGAAGGAGAATGTTACAGGCCTAAAAGGAGACTGTAACCATGCTGGAAACCCCAGATGGTCTTATTTAGATAAGGGCAAGCTTACAGCTGGAATATACACCCTGTGAGTATGAACCTGGAGCATTTGTGAATTACCCTACACATAGTGAATCTGGGACCCTAAGGGACCCCCTCCCAATATTTCCAGTATGAAAGAGGTCTCTGGAAAGATCTCTCGTGTAAGACAAAATTGGTCTGTGAGAAAGTAGTGGAAAAAACAAAGCTGACTAAGATTTTTTTCGGTAGGAATATCGAGAGTCTCAAGAAACCTCAAACCACTGTCTGTGTTTTATTTTAGCTGCATCTACTGATACATATTGACTGTAGGGAACAATGTCTAAGCACTTTTAGAAAGTGTTTAAAAAAAATTTTAACTGTCTATACTTTATACAGAATATACCAATATTCTGTAGTGAGGAAAGATTGGCAGATAAGTTTGAAAGACTAGATCAAGGATTTGAGAGCCAACATTTGCAGCAATCTGACTGGGGCATTTTAAAAAAAAAAAATCTGTTTCTTTTGCAGATAGTTCTTATTTCTAGAGCCAAAAATGATTGTAAAAGAATTAAATTAGTAACCAGGACTCCAAACAAGCTTATTCAGCTTACTTTACTGCTTGTGTTGATGACACTTTCTTTTGTCTTCATCCAGTAGTGGGAAGCGCTTTATCATCTTCTGGTTTGGAAAAAGACCCAAGCAGCTAATGTAAAAAAAATATATTCTCCAGTAGCTGCAGCATGATTAATTTTCCACCCCACAAGATCGCTGTGAGTTTGAAAGCACCCTAGAGCTTTATTTGCTACATTATAGTCATCAAGGATCATAAAGCATCTTCTTCCTTCCGCACCGCTAGCACTTCAGAGAGCCAGTATGGTTGAGTGGAATGAGCAAAGGGTTGAAAACAAGGAAATTTTTATTATAAACCTACAACAGCTTGTGACTTGCCTTTGGCCTTGGTTAAATAATGCTGGACTCAGTTCTCTGAAGCAATACAGTTCTCTACTCCAGCTAAAGAAATTATAGACTCTAGCCGGTATGACACACAGATATTGATATCTCCATTATAAAATGGGGATAATAATACCGATGTTTTTTCATCAGGAATTTTGGGGTTTATTGGTGAAGAGCAGAAAGCAACAGCAAAAGATTTTCATTAAGGTCTGTAAATCATTTTCAAAAGAGAAATTACTCATTATAGTTATTCCACATCATTCCCCCCCAGATAAGCACATGGAGGAAATCCTGCACATGCATTTCCCTGTTGCTATACAGAAAGTTGACTTCTCCCTTTTCCACATCATTAGGACAGTCCAATCCCTGAAGCTGTGAATGAAATAAATGGGTTTTAGGCTGCCCCCCCAAGCCCTGCAGCAGTAACCCTCCATACCTTAGAGGTATGGTGGTGCCTTAGAGGTACAGTGGTACTCAGAGGTACCTAAGTCCCCCAAAACAATAGCAGCCCTGATCACTGTAAAAGTTTACAAGCTTACCCAAAAGGAGTTTAGCTCTCCCATTAATCTGCAATTCTTCATCTCCTATGGGATAAAGGCAGCTGGCCAAATGGTAACACACCCTGGGACAGACTGTCCCCTGGGACAGACAGGGACAAACTGAGGCAGGGTAAGTAGGACCACGCACATTACCTTTGCTACTGCCACCATGGAAATAAGCCAGGGAAAAGAGTATGTGTCCAGACTGCATCACCATGACAGTTCTACTCTCAAGCGGCCTCCAAGGATGATCCTTAGAGAAACAGTTCCTACTGAGGAATGTATAGGAGGGGGAACATCAGGAGCTACTGTTTGGTGGATTCTTGCAAATTTCATACATATTTACAGAGCTACACAGTTTGGAGCAAAACAACAGATTTACTGCCCTCCACCACTGTGGACACAGCCACACAGAAGCCATTAGAACTACTCAGAAAAGCAAAAATTAGACAAGACTTTTCAATATCAACATCTCAGTATTGACCTGGGTCAGTTTTGCCCACAGTTGTGCTAGAAAGAAACAGACACACAAATATATTCAGGACATGACCTTCAGCATTACTTTTAAGAAAATGTGTTTCTCTTTAGTATCTTCTGGTTCTGCATCCATAAATTAATTATACTTTAGACATCCTGTCAGGTGACACCTAAAAAAATTTGTACAAATAATTATCTTCATGTTTTTCAGGGTGGTTTTGTTTAAATAATTAAAAAAAAAAGTATGTTGTCTGAGGTTAAGGTTCATCTGCATCTTTTTAAAATGTCATTATACGGAATTTTTCCCCATTTATTTTTACTCACATAACTTTTCCCATCC
>VZTL01059142.1:28378-58643 GCA_013400535.1 Scopus umbretta | reverse complement strand
TTTATATATATATATATATATCTCAAATATATATTTTTTTTGATACTTTCATATCAAAAATATTTAGTTGGGTTAAATGTAGCATTAATCTTCATTTCACATATTGGATGCATCTTGCTGATGGCCTATAGTTACATAGCTCCCTGCTATACAAAGTCATCCCTTTAATTTACGTTTTGTTCACTGTGTTCAATTTCTGTGGTGATTAATTTAACACTTGGTACTATTTTCCCCATGCTTCTTTTTGTTGTCTTCAAGATATCAGTGCAAGCCTCAACCCATGAGTGTTTATGTTCAGTGTCACCCTGGCACTGCCAGCTGAAGACAGCATTGCACCATTTAAATAGATTAATTTTCTTGAGATGGACCTTGCTACTAGTTTCTTTTCCAGCTGGACAGAATAATCACCCCAGCCAACAGAGAGTTTAATCCTCAAGCCCTCAGTCTTCCATAAATCTGTCTACAGAGAGCCACTGATAGAAATTCTTTGTCGTTTATGTCATATCTTGTAAAATTGGTTGAGCCTACTTTGAGCATGTGTCTGTTTTGACTTTTCCTGAAGAACAGTCTCTCTCTGGAGGGAAAGTCTGAAGTATAGCATTTGTCTTTCCATGCATTCAGATAGGCAGTTATGAAAGTCTTTTTCTCATGGGGATATTTTCCAATGAGTCAGACTTGCTTTTTCTAGATTGACAAGTTCTGACAGCAAAGTATTAATACTATCTTGCGATATTAGTCAACTGGACTCCAACCGACAGCTGAATAAAAAGACAGACCTTCATCTTGAAGCCAGGCTCCCATTCAGGCAAGGCTCCCATTAAAGAAAAACAGAACCTTTTCCTGAGTAATCAAGAGGGACTAAGAAGAGTAGGCAGGATTTCAGATGTCTTTGAGTGTATAGGAACTGGAAGTTGGGCCCACAAATTTTCACCATAAAAAAACCCTAAAACTTATTTGTGTTTAAAATACATGATAAGAAACAGCACAAATGCACTCTTTTTGGTAATCCTGAGCAGTCAAAAATCAATAATTCATTCTGCTTCATAATCAAAGGCAGTTCACAACAAAAAGTTTGCAAAAAAACAATAAAAAAAGAAATCCAAAACATCCTTCTCCTTTACAGCACAACGCAGATAAATGAAACAGCTGAGCTAAAAGCTATAAAAGCAGCATTTCCTTCAGGGTGAAAATTGAAGAGGAAAACACAAGAAATGAACTTAATTGCTAATTCCCATTCATGCTGGACCTTTACCAGGTCCATACTAATGTCTTCTTATTCTAAATAATTCCTGTCTTTCCTATTAAACTTCTTCCTTTCTGAGAACTTTTAGCATCTAGTTGTCATATGCACTTTATTTCAGATTCAGTTCTGGTATTTAAATAGGAAAATATAGTGTCAGATTATTCAAAAAAGTAATACTTAGACTCACAGAATCTCCATTAAAAATTACAGCCTTCATTTCTCACAGAGAAGAACTGGAGCTTCATGAAGGAGAATCAACAAACGAATTCTTCAAATCCAAGAGCAAGGTTATTCTTCCCAGAAGGATGAAAGAGAGGGAAAAAAGAGGAAAAAAATACAAAGAGGGAAAAAGAGGACAAGAGAAAGAGAAGAGAAAATTGAACTAGCAAACCTGACTGAAACAATCTGATCACACCTGAGCTCATTTCATCGAGTCTACCAGAAAAATGGTCACATCAGTTATGCTGTCTTTACACTTGGCATTGCTACTGTAAGAAAATTATGGTTGCATGTCCCAAGAATGAGAACTGGAGTTCAAAAACTCTCCAGCCAGCCAAGAAATGTAGACTGCCCCAATGATTAGCTGCAAGAATCATACCTCACAGTGGGAGGACATCAGGGAATGTGATGGGGGAAAGGGCCACCCAGGGCCTGCTGCCATCCAGAGATGCCTTTCTGCCGACTTCAGAGGGACATGGAGCAGATCCCAAATCCACCGTGTGGATCAGCAGGCAGTGGTTATGTTCTTTCCTTGGGGTATTCAGAAAGAAAATGGATGGTTGAGCAGAGGGTTACAACAGCACAGAAAAAGCTGTGGATTTCAGAGATTCCCAGCCAGACATATGATATGGCAGTGATCCTTCCTTTGCACAGTTACCAGCCAACACTCATGTCTATCTTACATCCTCCTATGGTAACTTTTCCTCCTGCACACGGACACCTCCCAGTCTGTAAAGTTTAACCTTACAGCATTCTTCTCCATTTCTACATAGATTTTCCTTGGGCAACTAAGGCAGAGAGATTAAAGGTTGCAGGGGACAAGGAGGGAGAGAACTGTTCAGTACCAGAACATTGTTATTTGGTCTTCAGAAGTGCCTAGATCCACAAGAAATACAGGAACTGGGTGCAGAGGTGTTTTTAAATGCTCCCTGCATGCCTACTGCATCATGAAGTGCTTAACACTTTTCTGAAATGTGGCTCTGAAATATTTCTGTCATCTTGGTGAAGTGGAGAGTGTCAGAGCAAGAAATCCCAAGTCTCATACTGGCACTGACCATCAGCTTCTTTCTTGCTTGCTTGCTTGCTTGATTTCTTGCTTGCTTTCTCTCTTTCTCTCTCTCATTTTCTCTCTCTTGATGACCTTAAAATAATGTAGAACCAAGTAAAACAGAACCATATCTTTTGCTGGAAGAGGAGCAAAAGAGTGGAAATTGACTCAATATGTTCTATAACAACTCACAGTTGAGATTCATGGAAGTTGAAATCAGACAAATTCGGTCCAAAAATAAAGCTATGGCTTTTTTTTTTTTTTTTTTTTAAACAGTGAAGATGATTAATCACTGGCACAGCTTAAACATGTCTGCAAGATTTTACATCGCTAGCAACTTATAAATCAATATTGGATGGCTTTTAAAAAGAAATGCTCAAGTTCAAGTAAAAATTAATTCAGGGAAGACCCATGACCTCTTCTACTTGGGCCAGATGGTCATGGTAGTCTTTTTTAGCTTCACAATCTATTAATTAGATCTTTTTACTCCCTTCTCTGGGATAACCCTTTCAATCCCACTTCTTCTCAGCATCAGAGATAATTAATTCTTGAGTTCCTGTAGATTTTTATTCTCAGGCACCCAGACAGGAGGCAGGTATATTAAAAATACCATTAACCCCTGCAAAGTCCATTTAGCTGCTGCCATTTCTCATGTGTAGGACACCTGCTCATCAGATGGCAGCACAACATCCAGAGGGAAAGCCCAAATCCTAGAGCAGCAAGCCAAGTCCTAGCAAATCCTTGTGGGTCTTGGGGCATCACCCACATTGTGGAGCAAATTTGAAGTGATAATGACAGCCAAATGTGGTCATATCCCATTCTTGAGCTCAAATTCAACTTCCAACCTATAAATCTGAGAACTACGTATGGTTCTAAGTTCAAAGTGCTCTTGAAGAAGACAGCCAGAGCATGGATGGTAATTTATTCATAGAATCTAGACAAATTAGGCACAGGCCAATCCACCAGTAGGTATATGAAGTTTGACTCTTCATAATCACAGTATGGTTATTTTCAAAATGTGCTATAAGCAGTCAGACACTAATATGAATAAGAAACACTTCAGCCCAGTATGCTTGAATGTGATCATCTATTCTTTACTTAAAGACAGAACTTTTGCATAATTCTCACTGGCTGTCCCAAGTAATCACAAATCTATTCACTCTGGAGTTTTGCAAGAGACCAGCTAAGACCTGATTGTCCTTAGCAAAAAGGTTTTTCTTCCTATCAAGTTTTAAATGGCTAGGTAATATTTACCTTGTGGGTTTTTTTCTCAAGATGTAATCTTGCCAATCCATGAAACGTATAAATTTGAGACACCTTTTCCATTCAGCTACACCCAGGTACCCCATTCTCCCTAGAGTGTTTCTACATTTCACTGCAGAAGTAGCTAAAGGATAGTACAGAAACACCCAAGCCATCTCTAAACTAACTTCTTCAGACTCTGTCAGTACCCTAGGGCAGCAGCATGGACTTCAGCACACACAAATTTTTTCTGTACTGTGACTATAGAGTAAGAACATATTAGTCACCATTCATGACATTGAGATAAGACTAAACTGATAATTCTATATGCATTACTCAGCCCCTGGGACAGGCAAATGGTTTAAATTATTTCGGGGGTTGGTAAATAAGTCATTTAATGAGACAGCAGCAATTGCTAGTGTTATCCTTATTTACAGAGATATTTTTTACAAATGATGAATTAATAATACACTTTTTATTACGACCTCAGAAATGCACCTTTTCACAATAAGGGAGATTTTATTGGTGACTCAAACCTACAGCAGGTCATGAGGCCAGAAGGTAAATTAAAATCTTCTCCCTGTATGAAAAATATGAGACACAATATTTTATATAATATTATTGCACTACTGTTGATTGCTTGGCATCAGAGGGACATGCTGAGTGCTGCCAGGTCAAAATCCCTCCAGCAGGGCAAGATTCAACTCACTTAAATGCATGTATCTACAGTGTGAATGCCCATATCAAAGCCAGTCACCTACAGTTTCTTTTATGTAACTACACAATTTTAGGAGTGAGTTCATCTGCCTTATTTTAGATGTCTACTGTAGGATGAGATGAATCACAACCTAAAAGTGTCCATTTCTCCCCACTGGCTATAAAAAAGCCATTACAACTGCTTCAGCTGTAGACATCTGTACTGCAAAACTTTCCTGTTGATCAGCCTGTGTGGCTGCTGTCTCCAGCAATTCCATTTTAATAGGTTGAGAGGACTTGTGCCAAAATATCATTATTGAATAGCATTAATAAAATTATGTAGGCAGCTAGTGTCAGTTACAGAGCAGATGTTTAAGTGCTGCAAAAATGCCTTGACTTTCTGAAGGATGTAGTGTAGGTGGCCTAGAAAAAAATGAAACCATTTTTTATGCAGATACCTATTTCCAGGCTTCAATGTATGAAAAACAGTGGCTTAAACACTGAGCTTGAAATAATGGCCAGTCCTACATAAGAACTGCAAAGTATTCCCAAATACAATTGTTACATTCACAGACATGTGGATTGCACACTGGGTACATTTGTTAAAAATAAGTAATTTTTTAAACTTGGACTAAACTAAGATTATAAAAGAGATTTCTCCCTTCCCACTTGATTTGAATAACTGGTTTATCGAATGATTACTATGCTATTGATTACTGTGAGAATGAAGAATATAAAAAACTTCAAAGCCTTTGAATTTTTATGCAATATGAGTAGCTTTGAATAGTTTTCTTGGAGTATCCATTTAGTCATTGAAACTCCTGTTTTTTGCACAGGTAGGAAACCAGAGAATTTCAGTGCTCTTTTTACTGAGCAATTATCTTTTTCCCGTGTTTCCTGCACTTATATCTACTTCAGTATAACAATCTCCCATGACAAACTGCTTTCCCAACTTATAAAACTACCATTCTTTGAGCTGACAGCAGCTGTTTTGTAGCTGTCATACCACATAATATAGGCAAGGTCATTCCCTGTAGCAAATTTGTAAGCTAAATTATAGAATTCGATCTGGTGTCAAATTCTAAAAGCAGAGATACCACATTATTGTGAGCAGTGGTGTCCAGAGTTTAATGTATGTCTTATTAAAATCAATGGAAAGTTTATTTCAATGAGGGTTGGGTCATGTCCTAATTACATGTCGACAAATGCTTTCCATATGCCAATTCCGGTGTTAGAACTGCTGTTGATTAGATGTCCTTATAATGTGCTCTTCAGTTCTGTGGCCAGTGAAACAATTAATTTCTATTGTCAAAATTAAATTTAATTAAAACTAATTTTACTATTGAACACTAGATAATTCACCCTGATATTTAATTAGATAGCAGTCTCACTTCATTTATCAGCAGTCCTGGCTAATTGGGGAGGTCCCAGTTGACTGGAGGTTACCAAATGTGACGCCCATCCACAAGAACTGGAAGGAGAGTTCAGGGAACTACAGGTCTGTCAGTCTGACGTCGGTGCTGGGGGAGGTTATGGAGCAGATCATCTTGAGTGTCATCACACAGCATGTACAGGACAAGCAAGCGATCAGGCCCAGTCAGCATGGATTTATGAAAGGCAGGTCCTGCTTGACTAACCTGATCTCCTTCTATGACAAGGTGACCCGCTTAGTGGATGAAGGAAAAGCAGTGGATGTTGTCTACCTAGACTTCAGTAAAGCCTTTGTCATCATTTCCCACAGCATTCTCCTGGAGAAACTGGCTGCTCATGGCTTAGATGGGCATACTGTTCACTGAGTAAAAAACTGGATGGATGGCTGGGCCCAAAGAGTTGTGGTGAATGGAATTAAATCCAACTGGCAGCCAGTCACAAACAGTGTACCCCTGGGCTCAGTGTTCGGGCCAGTTCTTTTTAATATCTTTGTCAATGCTCTGGATGAGGGGATCAAGTACGCTCTCAGTAAATTTGCAGGTGACACCAAGCTGGGTGGCAGTGTTGATCTGCTTGAGGGTAGGAAGGCTCTACAGAGGGATCTGGACAGGCTGGATAGATGAGCCGAGGCCAATTGTATGACGTTCAACACGGCCAAGCGCCGGGTCCTGCACTTGGGTCACAACAACCCCATGCAATGCTACAGGCTTTGGGAAGAGTGGCTGGAAAGCTGCCAGCTGGAAAAGAACCTGGGGGTGTTGGTCGACAGCCAGTTGAACATGAGCTGGCAGTATGCCCAGGGGGCCAAGAAGGCCAACAGCATCCTGGCTTGTATCAGGAATAGTGCGGCCAGCAGGACCAGGGAAGTGATCACGCCCCTGTACTCGGCACTGGTGAGGCCACACCTCAAATACTGTGTTCAGAAGGACGTTGAGGTGCTAGAGCATGTCCAGAGAAGGGCAACAAAGCTGGTGAAGGGTCTAGAGCACAAGCCTTATGAGAAGCAGCTGAGGGAGCTGGGGTTGTTTAGTCTGGAGAAAAGGAGGCTGAGGGGAGACCTTATCACCCTCTACAACTTCCTGAAAGGAGGGTGTAGTGGAGGTGGGTGCTGGTCTCTTCACCCAAGTAATGAGTGACAGGACAAGAGGAAATGGTCTCAAGTTGTACCAGGGGATGTTTAGATTGGGTATTAGGAAAAATTTCTTCCCCAGAAGGGCTGTCAAGCATTGGAAGAGGCTGCCCAGGGAAGTGTTTGTGTCCCCATCCCCAGAGGTATTTAAAAGATGTGTAGATGTGGTGCTTAGGGACATGGTTTAGTGGTGGACTTGTCAGTGTCAGGTTAACAGTTGGACTCGATGACCTTAAAGATCTTTTGCAATCTAAACAATTCTACGATTCTATGATTCCAGTTCTACCAGCACATTTTTCTACATGTTGTAAGAGTGTAAAATCACCGGTACAATTTTTACGCTAACTGCAAAATGACCAGTGTCTATCAAATTGCTTTGCAGATACATCAAGACTATAGCAATCCTGATTACAGTTCTCTTGATTGAAGAACAAGATACATTGCCTTTTCCAATATCATATTTCTTCCCTTGTCAATAATAGCAAAGTTTCTTAAAAAATCTTGGACTGGACTACAGTTACATGGTTATGTTTCATGACCACTTGAAAACATGAATCTGGATTCACCTCTTACCAAAAGAAGCACGAGCCTTCCTGCTGGTTTTAATGCAAGGTAGGTGAAGACATCAAGGAGGCAAACACAAGAAATAATAAGGAAAATCAAGGATTTTAGATCATAATGAATCTCCATTTGATGTTACTGTGGAAAATGGCCACCTGATAACTGAACATTATATTGGGCTGAAGCTTTCTAAGAAATTATTTTTTTATTTCACATTCCACTATGAGACTGGTCCCATGTATCAATGTGTGTGTGCGCATACATGTGTGTCTGTGTGTATATGTTTCCCAGTCATTTCTCTAACAGCTGTTTTTTGATGGTTGATCTTTTTTTTCCCCCCAATGAAACATTGTTCTCTTTTTTTTCATTTTGTTTCTCTGCATTTAATTTGTCTTCTGAGTTGGGGGCCACTGCTGGCTAAGGATCTATCCTTCTTGTAACGGAGACACAGCTATTTCTGTTCCTTAGCCCCTGCTGTGCCAGAGGATTTATTTGTGTGTGGCTATTTGTTTCTGGGCATTGGATTAGACTACTAAGGGAGCGGTTTGGGAGGTAAGAATGCTGGGAATGGCTTTGTGTCAGCTCTACTGAGCTCCAGACCCTGGTTTCCAAGGTCTTCCTTTTACCTCTCAGATTTTCCAAAGCTAGTTGTCGATGACATGGGACACTGCTATTTTAGGAGATGTCCTTGCTTTGCCCAGTTCATAGTAATCTTTCAGGCACTTCCCCTTGTGTGCCTGCCTTTACTCTACAGTGAACAAAGAGTGAAGGTGTCCTCTGCAAAATTTCACTCAAAGCTTAAATGGTGCCACACAATCAACAAAATTATGAGTATTTACAACAAGCTGGGATCTGCCCCATGTTGGTTCCAAGTATATAACAAAGAATTATGTTTGTTGACAGTACAGTATGTTAATATGGAAGTAGACAGGCTTTCATGAAAAAGAATAAAAAGTAAGGCTACAGATTAAGATTATTTGATTCAAAAAGCAGTCAGAATAACTTCAAAAGAAGCTGCTCAGGACTTTAAAATTATTTCACCTTCCATACTCTCTGGAGGAAATAAGAAGGTATGAATTCAACTACCATAAGAGACCACAGGGTGGGCCCGGCAAGAATAAAGCTTATGAGGCTTGTAATAAATAATAAGATAAACAAATTAATCAGTAGTTGTCACTCTGGCACAATAATCAAACACCAGATACCCACAGCACTGAAAAAAAAAAAAAAAACCACCACGAATAACACCTTAATGAAATAAAGGCCACGACATGGACTGTATTCAGTAGAGTTTCAATTCTTTGGCACTCTTGGTAAAGCAAACTAGAGTGTTGCTCCAAGTGTTTAATTAAAGCCAGGTAGTATGTTCAAGTGTAAAATCTAATACCTGCGTTATACAGTTTAAAATCTTCTCTAGTTATTAGAAAATTAACAGTATGATCTAGCAACCTTCTTCCTTCCTAGGACAATGATCCCATGTTAGCAAAGCTATATTGA
Source organism: Scopus umbretta (assembly GCA_013400535.1). Taxonomy (NCBI): domain Eukaryota; kingdom Metazoa; phylum Chordata; class Aves; order Pelecaniformes; family Scopidae; genus Scopus; species Scopus umbretta. The sequence continues at coordinate 49,577 of VZTL01059142.1, read as the reverse complement.
TGCATTTCACAGTAAATACATTTTGTTTCGCAAAGAAACGAATATTTAGCTGTTTTTCTGATGGTATTATCAACAGTGTTGCAAATATATCAAGTGAGCTGGAGTGAAGAATGACTGTAAGATAAGGAATGCATAGTATAAACTAAACTAAACAAAGCAGAAAAGATTACATATGGTTCTAAGTAATGTTATTCTTCTTCTTAATCCTCAAATAGAGTCACTAAATTACACTTCCAGATTTAGTTATGATATTTACAGATGACTTCACTGTACATTTAAAGAGGGGAAACTGGCTACAAATGGGGGCAAGCTCATAATTTAAGGTCACATCAGTGCCAACAGAGAGCAAATGCTTATTACTGGGGCATTTTTGGTCATGGGGAATTCTCTTTCCCTAAGAACAAATCCCAGAAAAGCACATTTTTATTACATCTTCCAAATCTGGCATTCAGGCTTTATGTAAATATACAAGACAGAGGACCTTTCTTTTTAAAACACTAGGAACTAGAGGTACAGCTAAGATTTGTTGGAGAATATTTCCTTTCAAATGATTTGTATGAGCAACCCAAAAACTAAAATATATTAAAAAATACGTAAAGAAGAATTAACAGGAAAGTATTGTATGGAAAACATGGCATCTTCCTGGAGGCTACGTAAAATTTTTTCTCTCTTCCTCCCCTAAATATAGCGCCTCTAACTATAAAAACAAAAAAGTTCAAAATAAGGTTACCAGTTTTGTTTCTTTATAACTGAAAACAGAAGGTGCATTTTTTTAAGTTTGTGTCATTCTTGAGTTCAGTTGCCTGATTGCTCTCAGAAATGCTCTCTCATCTTTTGATATCCATTGTCCTTACAGTCTTTTTTTCTCTAGAGTACCTTTCATCTAACATCTGTCTCCTTTTTCTTGGTAGAGAACCACAGTGCAGACCTAAACTTTGGAAGAGGTGTAAAGAAATAAAGTCCCAAAAAACTCAGATGTAGTACTGTGATTTACAGAAAATTAAACAGAGTTAATTTTGGCAGGAGCTAAATAAAGGCTATGTCATACAGTGAACTGAGCTGGGCAACACTCATAATGACTTTGGAGAGCAACTTGAGACCAGAGAGCTCAGGTTAGTTTACTACAAGTTTTATTTTAGCAAGAATTTGGTGGGTAAATAAAGAAAAAAGGCAGCAGCAAACTGATTTGAAGTTACTCAGATTTTGGAGATTTCTGTCCACCACATACACTTTGCCAAAGAGGTACTGGCTGTCACCCACCACAGCAAATTATATACTTAGAAAGATACACCATCACATTGTGGTACCTGAAATCAGCCCCAAGGAGACCCTGGCAGTTCGGTGGGAGACTGCCTAGATGTCAGCAAGGGCAGAAGCTCCTGAAGGCTTTATCCTAATAAATCATTTTACTTGCATTCATTACTCCCATAGGAAAAAAAACAAAAAAAGTGTCTTGTTCTTCCGAGATTCATTTCTAACGATTCTTATCATCAGACATCTTAAAGATGAGTAAGTTTCATCCCAGTGAAGCAACAGTGAAACACACGATGATAAAGTTGGAAACAAGTCCCATAGAGAAGACAGAAACCAGCCTCCTCCCCTAACTGTCATTTAGGATTTCCCCCGGCACCCAGCTGTGCAAGCTGAGAGCAAAATTCAACAAAAGTTCACTTCCTGAGTGTTACTGTTCAGGATCATCCTCCAAAACTAACTTGGTAAGCTAAGCCTGCCTCATCTGCCTCAGAAACTCCACTCTGAACCATCCCCCTTCTCCTTTTCCAAGATGAAAAAAATCTCTTCTCACTCTTTTTTACCTTTTTATTTAGAATTCACACACACACACTTTTTTTTTTACTCTGTTAAAATTTCTATCAAGTATGCTTGTGACAATCCCCTGGTCTCCCCTCCTGCATTCAGTGGGATGAGTCCAAACACAAAATCTGGCCATGCCAAGCACAACCCTTCTCTATGCACAGCTTTTGGAGGTCATAATCTTATGTTTCTAGACTTAATCCTTCTAAAATGTGTAGAAACTTCTGATAATTACAGCATTTTTTAAAATGCCATAATAATTTACAAAATCACATAACATGGGTATTCATCACTGTCTTTCACTTGCTTCTGAGTCTCCAGTAACAACAACGCGTGAGAGATTAACCACAGAGTTCTGGTATTTGGGGAGCTTCATGTAAAAGCTTTTCACACCTCTCCCTCTAGGCTGGGTTAGCACTGGCTGCTTACACCTTGCCCAGATCTAAAGGTTGGCATTTCTTGCCTCCCACCACTATTTTTGCTACCAGAGCGAGGTATGTGGTGCCCCAGCTGCCATGCCACAGAGTTTGTGTGTCTCTGAGAGCAGCTGATTTTTCTTTTCAGGCCAACAGATAAAGTTTTGTAGCTGGTATGCAAGCACTCTGCTTTAATGCTCCAAACTAATAACCAGAACCTTTTTTCTTTCTGTTCCATAGAAGATGCCATCCTTGTTCAGCTAATTACAGCCTAATGAAATCATAAATGCAGAAGGATAAGCTTCCCTTGGTGTTTAGGACTGACCTTAAGATCACCTTCAAGTCCAGATCTGCCAACTAGTTATTAAACAACCCCACAGCACACCAGCCGGATGCCCTCTCCAGCCACAACAGCAGCTCAGCTGAACGTCCTGGCATGTCGAGAAGCCATCTCCACCCTCTTCCAGCCACCCCTTTCTGCACTGCATCTAGGTCTGGAGCACCGCCTGCCCCACAGCGATCACAAAATCCCCTGTTCTTCACTTTGAAGTCTTCCTTTCCCTTCTCTACCACCCACAGAAAGAGGAGACACCCTGTGTATGTAGCAATCACTAAAAGAGGTCTGGAAAGGACACATTTTACAGCTATGTTCAAGAAACAAGAAGCCATAGGTTACACAACACAGTAGAGAGAGGGAAGGGTAGCTTGCATTTCAGACTAGTCGAGGATACAGAACTAGTACCTAAATCACAAATTCTTCTTTCTGAACAATAAGGAAGACAAAGCGTTGTAATAGAGGGTTCCCCCAAACTACTGTTTTAAAAAGAAGATGAAGAGGTCTGGGCTTCTCCTTAGCCAACATCATTTTCATATGTATTGAAAAAGTGAGTCACTAAATAAACTTTGCCAACCAAATGCTGAGGTGTTTCTGGAATTGCATAATTTCTATGAAGAAGCTTGCAGCCTCAAAGCCGGCCAGTGAAAACCAAAAAGGCCAGTCTCCAGGTCTGTGTGCACACTTCGTTTCTTGGTGGCTTTTTTCGGGAGGAAATTTTTCTATGCATGACCTTCTGGCTCCCAAACAGAAATGATTCGCTTAGCTTATTGCATAACAGAGTGAAGAAGTGAGTCAAAATGCTTGAGGTCTTTCCCAAAGGCATGGCCTTGGGCAATTCCCTTCAAGACTATTTGAAGATCTGATATTAAAGAGCAATGTCCACGTATAGTAAAATAAATAAGAGGCTTTTATGCTAGCATCTAGTGGGCATCCTCACCTTCCAATGAAAATCTGAAGACCTTTTTAACAAAGTGTTCTGGAGTCACAAGCCCGATTCTGCTTCCAAAAAAAAAAGAAGGCATGCCTCGTTAGACATCAATATTACCTTTCAAGGGCCCAAATTCAGAATCATGATGTTTCTTTTCTTGGTACTTCTATTTTACCCTGTGAAATAGAGAGATTACATTTACCCATCAGACACAAAATTTTGAGGTTAACTTGGCTGTTTGGAAACCTCTAAAACTTTCAGATTAAGAGACAACCGAGACTTACAGCTCTGTAACAATTACAGTCATTAAAACACATATTTTGCTTATTAATTTCAGTGTATAGTTCTTCTAACAGACAGCGTTCACATCTCATAAGCAGTCACAGTCAGTCATGCAGAAAGGAGAAATGCAAATTTTGGAAATGGGCTTTTAGAGTGGAGGAAGGTTCAGGAAAGGGAGTTCGTATAAGTGAAATACAAAAACTGTGCAGGACCTGTGCATGGAAAATTACCCCACAGAGACCTTAATAATTTCAATTCAGTTATACAAATCTCAGCACAGCTATCATATAGGGAGAAACGGTTGACCATACCATTTTCAAGTCTGTATTTTCTATTGGTTACTCTAATTGGAAGCCCACCAATGCATAGGTAATGGTTCAGCTGCATAGTTCCTTAGCTATTAGGTCCTGTACTGCTTAGTTCCTTAAGCAGAGATGTTAGAATGTCTTAAAGATTATGAATCACATTTCTATGCCCACATTCCTGCAGCTATCACTTTTAAAGGATGCTCATTGCTAAGCCCATACAAACTGAAATGAAATTACAGGCTGAAAGAAGAAAAATAAGAAATGCAAATGTGTCGGTCTTGAGGGAACTAAAGCAGTCAAGACCATGTCATGGACAGTTGCAATCCAGAGAGAGTTTTGCTCAAGTAGTATACTTAGTGCATTTCAAACTCTTAATTTCTGTCAATTCACACTGGAAAAATTTCCTTTCTTTACATTTTGTTATGTGTCTTATTACATTTGGGAGGTTATTTGTCTCAATTCATTAGTAATACAAGAAATTTGGGGTAGCGGTTTAGTGTGCTGTTTCTGCCCACAAAAAGTTCAGGTGTCCATCTTTCAATAGGTCAATGTTTGGGGGGGTTTTTTTGACTCAGCAAACCTCTTGCAAACTTCAACTATATGCGGTTACAAAGGAACATGAAATCTAGTGAGGTCTCATGAAATGGAAGAGGTCCATTTGTTCATCCATCTTGCAGTCTCACAGTCATCTAGTTCAATATGAAGCTATAGATATGTTTATATTATCTCTAGCAGTTGTAGTGCATTCATGGTAAACCAATTCTCCTTAGTTTCCCTTCATCTGTATGAGTTTAATCCTAGCATTCTGAACTGCACTGTCAACAAAATAGTTCTTTTCCAATGAGAAAAAAATTTTCATGTGATCAAAACTAATGAATGTTTCTACATACAATTTTTAGAACTTGGTTCCTTCTCCTTGATGTAACCTTGAGTCTGAATTTCCATGGTTTATGTTATTCAGTTTGGATGTAAAACCCCTATAATTTCTTTCCTGTTTAGTACTTGATATATGTTCTCAAAATTAATCCCATCTTAGAAAAGCTTTTTGTCTTAGAATGTCTGCAAATAAATCACTTTATTCATAGATAATGGAAATTGTCAGTGATTAAATTCAATTTGATAGGGTATGAGTGAAATTTCTCTGACTAGTTATCAACAGTATCTTGATTTTAGGTTTGGCTTTATCATTATATCTCCTACATTTACAGCTGCCTGTACTTTCCTTCAGCAGTTCTCCATATTTCATTTTGCAGATTGTTTTCTGCAGGCTCATGAATATATGGGTATTTGGCAGTGATTTTATAACCTATAATCAGAACTGAAAATTATAGTGATCCCATTTGTGTTATTATAGCTTAAGAATGTGTCACACTTTCCATTTTAAACTTTTTTACTGTAAAGAATCTACAACTGGTCTTTCTTTACTGCCAAATATTTCTGCAAAATTTTCAATAAGAATAATGTTATTTATTAACTTGAAAATTTTCTCAGGACTTCTGGCAGTCATTGTGAGGAGACAGAGTCTCCTGAAATTCAAAGAAAAAAATCACTAGTTTTCTGCTTCTTTATTCAGTGACCACATTTTAGCGAAAAAAAGTTAGATGGGTCTTTCTTTAAGGACCTGTAGTATTAATGCAGTAGCGGATGGAGGGATTACTTAAGAATGACTTGAATTATTTCCTTTCACTTGAAACATAATATGTTCCTTCAGGACAGTGCCAAGACTTTTCTGCCAGAGGAACAAGAGAATGGATAAGAGAATCAGCTCTCTACGCTGATCACACAGCCTTATTTATTTTTAAACATATTATCATCCAAAATAAACCACATCTTCTCACAGCCCACAGCATCCTGCAGATGAGGGGGCTATAGATGTAAAAATCAGAAAGTGCTCTGCTAGAGTTGGTGATAGGAGAAGAAACCTGAAGAGAAACCAAAGGCTGGGCAGGAGACACACTCATACCAGCTGCTTCCTTGACATTTCTCACTGACCTGACTAAAAGCTAGGATCTTCCTCTGTGGCCCATTACAACATCTCCAAATGTTACATGCAATATGTCCTACCTTCTCTTCTCTTTCTGCCTTCAGCAGGAGGAAAAAACGCCACAAATGTAGTAAAATTTGCCCTCCAGCTTCTTAAACCTATTGGTGAAATGACAGACAGTGCACACAAATCCATCCTAGAAAACACTGGACTGGATAACTGCTAGTATCTCTCAACTCATTACTCAAATTTAGGTATTCTCAACTTCCAGACCTTTGTTCTGCCCGAGGTAGCACAATCTAATTTCCTTTGAGTTTCAGCTGCCTATTTTACCACCAGCTCCCATGGGACCTCAGACAAACAGTATAACCCAGATTTCCAGGGAAGCAGGGAAATTATAGCACCTTCAGAGAGCTGTGAGACAGGCCAGCTTGCTCTGGTTTGGTGAGCTCACCCCTGAACACTTTGGCCCTGACTAAATCTAGGCTTTGAGTATATCAGAGGTGGATCTCAAACACAGAGAGGCAACCAGCTACCAAAAAGCTTTGCCATGGCTTCACGATCTCCATTTACAAATGGGAAATTGTGACAGTCTGATTTACCTCAATGCTGTGGAAATTGGTTGTGCTGTAGGAAGAGTGCTGTAGGAAAATTACCACAGGAAGAAAGAGAGACTTGCAGCTTCATTCTGGTGATGCAGTCCTCTTAGATCTGCAAATAAATCCAAAATCTTGTGAGAATAGTCCTGGTTCTGAGGCTCCCTGTGCTTTCATTTCCACTACTGTATGGAAATCCTACAAAATGGGATTTTGTCTCCTGATATTTGGCCTGTTATGGTGTAGACCCTGTCGGCACCCAAGCACCACACAGCTGCTCACCCACCCTCCCCACCCCTGGGATGGGGAAGAGAATCAGAAGGGCAAAAGCAAGAAAACTCAAGGGTTGAGATAAGAACAATTTAATAATTTAAATAAAATAATAACAACAGTAATAGTAATAAAAATTGTAACAAAAAGGAGAACAACGAGAGAGAAACAAAACCCAGGGAGAGAAAAAAAACAAGTGATGCAACTGCTCACCACCTGCCAACAGACACCCAGCCAGTCCCTGAGCAGCGATCACTGCCTCCCAGCCAACTCCCCCCAGTTTCTATACGGAGCATGACGCCGTATGGTATGGAATAGCCCTGTGGGCAGGTTGGGTCAGCTGTCCTGGCTGTGCCCCCTCCCAGCTTCTTGTGCCCCCGGCAGAGCATGGGGAGCTGAGGAAAAAAGAAAAGTCCTTGGCTAGTGTAAGCACTACCTAGCAACAACTAAAACATCAGTGTGTTATCAGCATTATTCTCATACTAAATCCAAAACACAGCACTATGCCAGCTACTAGGAAGAAAATTAACTCTATCCCAGCTGAAACCAGGACATGGACACATCCAGTTCTGGTCCTGCTTAGTGAGAAAAATTTCTTGCTGAGCTGGGTTTTTTGCCAGTTAGTTTGCATAAAATGCTGAGGATTAGAAGAACTCAGGTCTTGACGTACTTACCTCATACATTTTACATAAGTTTTAAAAAGGAAAATAATAATTATGAAGATTATGAGATATCACATTCCAGTTTTTCCACTACAAAATACATCCTGTTGTCAGTGTTTCCATTCATTCTCATTGACTAGTAACCAAAGGCAGTGAGCACAAACACTGGAAGCATAGTCTCGCCTTCAGTGGATTTTCTCCAAACCTCAATATGGCATGTCTGACGTGAATGCATATGGAACATCTATTGCTGTTGAACTAAAACCTACGGTGAGAGGTTCTTTAGAAATGCAGACAGCAAAGCTGCCAGCAATGTGAATGAGAGTTGGAAGAATGAGAAAACTTTATAACCTCTCTACTCTGTGTTCCCGGGTGATTCCCTGGCTGTCGTGTTAGATCCTCAGCATCAAAGGTGGGTGGCAGAGATTAGAAGCTACCCTAAACTTTTGTATAAAAAACTGGACAGGGCAAAAATCCCTGGACAAAGCACTTCCCTGTGAATCTTGTTTCACACCTGCAGTCCCTCTGATGTCATTGGGTGAGCTCACATTGCCTAAAACTCATCCATACAGCCAGCTCTGGATCTTCTCCAACAAGCCTTAGACAGGGAAGAGGACTCAATGGTGGGCTGGCACCACAATACACTTTGTTGAAAGCTGGCTGGCCAAAAGACCCATGGAGGAGCTTGCCTGGGGTGGGTAAAAGGCTCTTTTAAAGAAGTTGTCTCTACCCTACAATGTCAGCACTGACTCAGTGGTTTCCCAGTGTATTGCATTCATTGAGCAAACTAGAAGCCCTGAACCCAGGGCACAGACCCACAGACAGCATCGCTTTCCCTCCCTGGTCAAAGACCTCACTCATGAATAAAGCATTGTAGTCACAGGAGTCATTTTTGCCTGCAAACTTTATGTTGGAAAACCTCATGAATGTGACCCAAGCTAAATAGAGAGTTCATAAGTTAGGGGTAGCATATTCCATATTTTCCCTGCAGTTTATTGGCAAATTAATTCTAATGCATTCAAATTACATCATGAAGTGTAATGTAGAAATATTTCATGAAGGTTACCTTAATAGTGTGTGAAAACCTGATGAACGGTAATTCAGAGGGAACTGCTTGGCCCATCTCCTATTTACTTGGAAACATTACTGCCTTAAAAAAACCCTTAAATATATTACTTGTTTTTATGGCTCAAAAAAAATTTGAAGATTTTTATGACTCCCTTACAATACACATTGATTTAAAAAATGTTTTAAACTAAAATGGATCATTTACTGCCAACTGTGCTTCGGGCATATCACTGATTAGTCCAAGTGTGATAAAACAACCTTGTTTTTATTCATACTTTAAGAGAATAATAAAACCTGCATACTTGGAAATACTGAAGCAATATCTTGGCCCAGAGCAATTTAAGTATGAATATTCACATCTAGTTTATTTTTTTTTCTTTTAAACTCATGAATCCCCAGAACGGTTTTGTAAATTGTATCAGTGAAACCATGTTTCTAATTATTAAAGGGGGGGATGGATCAGAATGTGTCATATATGTAAAGAGGTCATTTTTATTTGTCTTCTTTTGCAAGCCTCTGTGAATCTCCTTGGAAATCAGTTATTCAATATTCACACTATATTTTAACTTGTGGCTCACTGAGAAAAAATACCGATAGAGTTACTTTGTTCAAATATCTTTTGCAAACAAATTTATTCTCACATCCTGTAATGCTGGAACTGCCTAAATATACCCATTTAGGGATTTCACAGACAACTGACTGGGAGCCCATTGCCCGGAACTGGTCTGGAGTAACCAGAGGAAATTACAGAAATAGAAAGAATGTTTTTGCATCTTCAGCAGAAAAGGCTTATGTAATAGTGATAGGGTGTCTATCTGGATATTACACTGCTGTGAGTGGGACTTTTTCCTTAACTGCTGCAAAATGTCATAGACAGAAATACCTTTTGTAAGTGAAAACACCAAAACATTAAACCTCTGTTTGCAATCCTTCCATCCTGTGTAACCTAACGATGCTTTCTGCGTACACCAAGACAGTGGAAAGAATGAGACTGAGATAATTCTTTTCCTTGTTCCATCGCCGAATTTTAGTGGAACCTCAGCAAATCACTTCATCTCAGTGCATCTCCAGTCCCTACACACAGAGCTTTGTTTTGTCTGAAGCATAAACCCATCAGTCTAGAAAATATTTTTCTATGTGTTTGTATAGTACTCAGCGTAACCCTGCGCTTGGTAAATACCGAATTAATAAAGATTTTTTTTTTCCCCTCATACAATCACAAAAAACTATATGGCTTGGAAGGCACCCTGGACATCATCTAGCCCAAAAAACAGCTCAGAGCAAGTCCAGCTAGAGCAGGCTACACAGGTACTTGTTGAGTTTTGCACATCTCCAGGATGAAGTTTCCAAAACCTCTCTAGGTCCATGCACTTGAATGATCAGCCTTGTGGTGAAAACCTTTCTCCTTGTATCTAATCAGAATTTCTTCTGTTTCAACTTGTGTCCTTTGTCACAGGACTCCAAGAAGAGTCTTGGTTTGTCCTCTCTAAGCTCTTGATTAGGTTGCTGGACACAGCAGTAAGATCTCCCTTTGCCTTCTCTGTTTGTGCTCATACTTCATGTTCTCCAGCCCCTTGCCCATCCTTGGGACTCCCCAATCACTCTGGTATGTCCATGCCTTTCTTGTACTGGGGATCTCTAAACTACACAAAACTCCAGCTCCTATTTCACATGTAAGATGATGTTCTCAAAATCTTCTGATGTTTCTCCTGTAGGTTTTCCTCTCCTTTAAAGATATTTGTAATCAGTAGCTCAGAACTGAGTACAGCTACCATAGTTGTACACCAAGAATGGAGCTGTATATATGTGGCTACCCTCCCCATAGATAAAATCTTAAGAATACACCAGGTCTTCAACAGTAAGACAGAGGAAATAGAATGATTAAGAGTTACTGGAAGAAGGGAAAAGCAGCAGCTAGCAATCAATGGCTTTAGATGATGATTGTCTTTGCCAACTTGAGAGGAACATCTCCAGACAGACATAGCAGATAAAATGGTCCTGTAGGATGGAAACCCAAAATTAAGGAGAGTTGACAGATACTCAAAACATGAAAATTTTCTATGCCACCAACCACAAAGTGCCACCATATACCATCCAATCCTACACATAATAACATTTCAGACAAAACTATATAATGGAATGGCATTAGCAGACTGTATGGAGCCTCAAATGGATCTATGCCAAGATTTGCAACACACACAGTTCTTCCTAGGCCTTACAAAATTTATCTAAATGTTTGTTACTGAATACACCTAGATTTTTTTGTCTGAAAAATACCAGTCAGCATGGAGCTTGCAACCATAAGATCTGCAAAGTCAATCCCTCAAGCTGGCTTCAGAACTACATGTGGTTCTACTCTCCAGACATATCTGCCATGCTGGGCTTAGCACAAAATTAGCCTGGAGGAATTGTGTCATTTCACTTTTACTCCATAGCCAGGTGAGTTAGAGGACTTGTCTGAGATGGAGGAAGCCTACATTCAAGTAAGTTAAAAAGTTTTCACTGCATGGCTCTTTTTCTAGACTAAGATGATTCTTCTGTACATGGCTACAAGCAATTGTCTGGAAGTCCATGAAGTTTTCTGTATGAAAGATAGGTGTTTGTTGTGGTTTAACCCCAATCAGCAACCAAGCACCACACAGCTGCTTGCTCACCCTCCCCCTACTCTAGTGGAACAGGGGAGAGAACCAGGGAGGAAAAAAAAACCCAAACCCTAAAACCTGTGGGTTGAGATAAAGACAGTTTAATAGGACAGCAGAGAAAGAGAAAATAACAATAATAACAACAGAATATACAAAACACGTGATACACAATGTAATTGCTCACCACCCAATGCCCAGCCTGTCCCCAAGCAGCAATCACTCCCTCCCTCAGCCAACTCCCCCATTTTCTATACTGAGCTTGACATCAGGTGGTATGGAATAGCCCTGAGGCTAATTGGGATCAGCTGTCCTGCCTGCATTCCCTCCCAGATTCTTGTGCACCTGGCAGAGCATGGGAAACTGAAAAGTCCTTGACTAGTGTAAACAGCTGAAACCAGGACAGTGTTACAGAACTATCAGTCATCAACAAAATGGGTCTTCAATGTGCTGAGAGTAGAAGCTTTAATGTGATTTATGTTCTTTTGTGAATTTAGTGCCAGATGTTAATCTTTAAACAGGCTTTACCACCTCAATACAGAACTGTATGTTTTGAAAAAATCCAATCTCCTGGTTCAACTCATCGAAATCTGTTAACCTCAAATTCTACATAGGTATAGTCCCACCACCACGATAGGACTTCTCTGTACAGTTTGAGGTAAACCAAGCCATGTGTTTGAAAATTTGCACAAAGGGAGTTAAACAACAGAGTCTCACCTCATTGACATTTTCCTAATTTTATTTGGCTCATGAAACATTAAAATGCTGGAATAGGAAAGTTAAAAGTATTTTAAGACACTGGACATGATGAAAAGCAATGCCTTTGAGTAGCAGTCTGGCAAATCTGTTGGGGAGTGATTAGAAATTAATAGCAGCTTCATATACTTAATAAAGTTTGCATAGCCAATTTGCACTTTATAAAGTGTGGCATTGTTCTGGAGTGTGGCCCTGACATGGACTTTATGAAGCATGCAGGAGGCAATACAGACTTTATGAAGTCCAGACTGAGAATAAGTATCAAATTAAGTAGGAAAAGCACACCAAGCCCTGATATGTGATTTGGCACCTCATGCCCATCTGCTCCCTGAAAGCTCCTGTTTCATTGATGTCATAGGTTTGCATTCAAAACACAAGTCTTGAGCATATTTTACTAGTTTGTGAAATTATTTTAATATTCAAGTGTTCAGAATCTTAAGTAAATTCTAGTTGTATTAGAAAACAGGTATGAAATACTATAGTAGAAAAAAAAATCATCAACATAGTCATATGTGGTCACTCATATGGACCTTTCCATAATAAGCTGTACAATACGGGGAAAAAAACATGACTGGCAAACTGTTATTCTGCGGGTTTCTCCTGCAGACCTCCTTCTTCTGAAAAAAAATTATAAATTGCTCTTGAAAACCAGACACTCATTATAAGATGACTGATAATTTGAAGAAGGAAGGTTTGTAAAGCACAGCAGAGGAAAACTCTTTCATGTATAAGCCCTAATCAGTGCAATAAAAAAACCCATGGATCTTCCAGGTCTTCCTCTATTACTAAATTCCTTTCTTTATAATGGCACAACTTCAGTAGGATGAGGGAAGGGAAAAAGTGAAAAGGAGGAGGTGCAAAGATCCCACCTCAGATCAGCCAAGAGCCTCTCAGCTAGCTGCTCTCAAAGGAGATAAGAGGTAAATCTTTGAACACCAGAGGACTGAAAATGAATTGAACTTGGGTGTCTCACTTGTTCTCAGGCAAGTGTCTTCTGTCCTCAAACTATTTCATAATATTAGAAAAAATAAATTTAAATTTCTGAATGAGCACATTTTAAAGCTAAGTCTTCTGCTCTGATCATTGGATGCAAATTTATCTTCAGAAGTATCAAGGCTGTTCTTGAGACAGGCATCTTGTAAAAAGCATACACACAGGGCAGGCATCAACCATGAAAGAACTGAAATATCCAAAACTCTTGGGCAGCATGCCTATCTTCAGATCCTTGAGGGTGAAGGCATCTCACTGCAGACTGAAGCAAGGCACCTGGGTAGGTGGAATTCAAGGTGTGACCTCTCTCTCAGTGTTTGTTCTCAGCTCTTGGCTTACCTTGTTGGTTGTTGCTGAGGTCACCCTGGGGCACCTAAATACACACGAATTCCCACTGTAAAGGGAACTGAAGCATCCAAACATGACTTCTGCCATCCATGTGCAAGGAAGCCAGGTACCTGAGTGCACTCTTGAGCTTGAATGTTGGACAGGTACATACCTTCCTGATGTCTTGACCCCTTTTGGTCAGCAGGGCCTGATCCCCATGTCTTTACCTTCAGTGAGGGCACATACTCTTTCTAGACAGCCATGCTCCAAGTTTCAAATTGGGCAAAATTCCCCTTATTCAAAAGTAAGTCTTGCTTAATGAATAGCTACGGAGGCTGGTTCTTATAGAACTCACATTAATGAGGCTGGTTAATGGCTCTTCCTCCTCACACCCTTATGATCTGCTATGCAAATCAAAGTTTAAATTTGCAACTTTCCTTCAAAACATTACAAATGTTTTTATATCTGATGGTAAATATAACCTATATTGGTTTTGGTTTACATTGTATATAGAGAATGAAAATTCCTTTTTTTTTTTCAATTTCTTAATGCATGGGTTGCCTGCGTAATATAGAGAGTGGATGGTTTATTAAAAAACAGACACAAAAAATTAACAGCTCTAAACATTGTATGGATTTTTTTTCCCAATTTATCAGGCTATCAATTAGATTACCTTAACCCACTTTTGAGGACAACTGACCATTCAGATCCATATTTTGATTAATTATTCCACAAAACTTCTTAGTTTACAAATTGGTGATTTCAGAATTATAGTGTTAGTGGTCTTGCATGCAACAGTTTAGCAGCTTTTGGATTGCTATATTGTAGACACTGGAAAGGATCTTTTCCTTTTTAAATCAAAAATGATTAAAGTATAGCGTTACAATGTAGACAATGCAATCTTTCCAGCTACCAAATCTATGAGCTAAGATGATTGATTTTATCTAGTTTAAATCAGTATGAAATTGATTAAATGACCTGGCAAAATCTGTCATTCAGCTTGAGAGAGAAAACCCCAGTGCAATGTTTCAACAGCTGCTTCATTGCTTGTCCGTTACTTAACAACTAAAATACAGCAGTTTATGTATGACTAGGCAATGTACAGATACTGTTTTAGAGCATCATTATGAATATGGTAAATAGGTTTAGACTAGGGATATGAAAACAAACTCTCTGTAATTTTCTCTAGTAGTGTTCAAAGGGCTTATGTTTGGCAGCATAACTGATTGTATTGACCAAAAGAGCCATGGACATCTGGCTTTCTAGCCTTACATGTGAAAGACCATATGTTATAAAAAAATACAGTGTGAGAGGGGAAAAAACAATTGTAGGCTGAATACATGATCATGGGTCAAAGCTAACAGAAATTCAACCCTTTCACCAATGTTGCTCCAACAAGGGGTGAATGATGCAGAAATGTTGTTGACTTGTTGACCAACTCATAGTTGAGCTGATGGCTGAATATCTGTTAAAACCTCAGGCACCTCTCTGCTTCACCTTCCTTGATGATGAGAAGAAGAACAGTTTACATTACAAATGTTTACAGCTTATCAAAAGTGTCTTATGTCCATACCTTCAGCTGTTTCACCAAGCTTCAACTGAGTACACTGCAACTGTTTAAGATCAAATTAGGGCATATTACAATTTTCAACATCAGTCCCAGTTTTCCCATGCTTACAGTTCTTGAAACAATGCATCCATTCAAATTCATTACAAGTGAGTTATGAAGGGACCAAATACCTCCATTCACTTGTAATTTACTCTTTGATGCCCTTTTTTCAAATACTAATGTCAAAGTTGTGGTCATAAGCTTAAAATCATTTGCTTGTGCCATTCCCTATTTGAGTTCACAAAAAGAGATATGAATTTTATAGGCCCAGCTTACAGTGTGGGCTGTTAAAACAGCAATATTTCTACTGGTTTAGAAAAAAAGAAGTTATTTCTAAATGTAAAATAGGAAATAAAGATGTTGCTTTACATAACACAGTACTACACAGTGGCATATCTTTAATTTTTCTCTGATCGATGAAAAAGAACATATATTGAAAATCTTATATTAAAATTGTGCTCAAGAAATAAGGGGTACAGATTAGAGATCTTTACTCTTCTTGAAGTTAGTACAATACATTTCAGAGACTAAATAAACAAAATTCACACCAAGTTGGCTGGCATTTTGAAAGGTGCTAACTCAGCATACTGCTGCAAGTTTCTGCTGAACTGAGCACTTTTTATGCTCTGAAACAAGCATCTGTGATTCAGTGTGATAGATTTTAATATAGTTAGACAATACAACAAGGTGTGTTTTAGACAAAAACATCAGTATGAATGAATGGTTCTTGCAAGCTCCACAATACCCACTTTTAAATTATATTCAATAATAGATTTCTCTCCAGATTACTGCTATCGACCAAGAATAATCTTTTGTATTATTAAGTGAAGTCGACAGAGCAGATAAAAGGGTATTTTTTTCCCCCAAAACGTGGTATCAAGCATTTGAAATTGGAATTTTTACATAGTATACTGAACTACAGCGTTTGTGCATGTCAATGGTTTAAGGTGACTTAATGCACTGAATTAAAAGGCACCAAAGCACAACATGTAGTACAGCCAAGCACACTACAAATCACAGAATCATTCACTTCTATTGTTTGTTTTCACAGTCTCCGTAGGTGAAGTTACTCAAAGCCATCCTAAACAAGAGCAAGAAAAAAAACCCAAACAAACGAAAAAAGTAAATTCATTCCAAGACTAGGAAAAGGATGTTATTCCCCACCCCCCAAGACAATTAGCAAATATGACCCCAAGCCTGAACCAATTTCAGTCTGTTTTGGGCTTTTAAGATTTTCCTCATCAATTTAATCCCAACCACCAACTAGGTGTGGCCTTTTACAGTTCCTCCCCTAGGTTTCATAAAGGATTTTATGCAGTGTGCGCCCCAAATCAGGCCATTGCTTTGATTTCAAAGAGCACAGGCTGTAAGCAGAGCAGACAGTCATTGCTCTTCACAATCCCAGACCTAGCATCCTGAAGACAGCGTGAAAGTTCTCTAGAAACTTGCAAAAGACTATTGCATAACATTTAATTTCATGTTCGGTAATATTTTCGTCACTGGGTTCAGATGACAAAGTGGATACAGATGTTCATTAGCAACAAAAACATATGCAAACAAGGAAGCAATCCAAGAAGCTGCTAGCAACTGAAAAGTCCAAGGCTGACCATCACATGTTGCAGAGTGACAAACATCTATGTTTAAACCAAAAAAGAAATCTGACCCCTCCACCATCTATAGGAATGCAAATTAGATTTTCTCATCCTACCCATACTTCAAGGGTAACAGTAATTTTATACAGGAGATATTTAAGCCTCAGTGGCCTAAGCGTGCAACTTCTCAGCCAACCAGGATTTCCTCCTACAAATCTTTCCATACAAAAAGTCTTCCCTACCACACCTTTTTCCAAAAATCTCCACTGGCTGAGAGGCAGAGACTCATAGCCTGGCTTTGCTGATCTTATTTCTGGTGGCAATGATAGGTAATAAGAAAGATTCCTCCTGGGGACTTTTCCAGAGGTATTTTCTCTCCCAGCTTTCCAATGGAGGAGGAAAACACAAAGAAGATCATCTGCAAGGAGCGACAGCTTCTGTTTGTCATGTCAAACATCCCAGACTCTATCCCTGTCCTCTGGAGGGAATCATTCACACAGAGATTAAACAAAAGGATTAGCATGCATCTGGATTATCCACACACACAGCTTGGTCAACTAATAAGCCATCACCTTTATGCATTTTCTACCTTTTAACCTCTTTGTTTCCGGACTTCTGATATTCATCCCTTTAATCATCACCATATTTTAGGAGATGCTCAATACACAATCGATGAAGATGCTTTTGTGGCTAGTCTGGCATGTCTGAGTCATTTCTCAACAGCCACAAGATGTCAGTGTTGCTGAATGTTATTATTCTTACCTGCAAAGAAGCATCTATAGATGTTGCTGAGGGTGGCTGTCAACACTGGGCTTTATTCAATAAGTCTAACAAAAACCCCAAGAAATAACACACAACCAAGGACAATAAAAATCTGCATGGAAAAGTGCAATTTGGTATTAACCATAATAACTAAAACTTGAACTACATGATTATTGCTGTCATCTTCTAATGTGCAAATCCTTGTGTCTTTTCACAAGTTGCAGCTCATGCAACACTTGAGCTTGGTAGGTGGTTCTTGCACAGCCACATCACTTGGAAAGGAGCAACCGTAGATGACACCAAGAGCTGTTTCATCATGAAGAAATTAGCCCATCCCACCAGAAATGAGGCTGTCCATGAACTCTGACGCTACCAACTCTCACTAAATAGGATATCTGAAATCAAAGAACATGCTAATAGCTACCTCCCTGTTTTACTCTTGGTAGGTACTTCCATACCCCTCTGGCTCTGGCAGCAAACTCTGCCCACATGGCTCCATCATGGAGATCTTTCCATGCCCAGACTTGTTTCAGACTTGTATCATTTGTTCAATTGTATGTGCACATGTTTATGTAAGGCCAAACTACAAATCAGTTTACTGGACTATCAGGTTTTAAAACACCCTTTCCTCTTCCCAACCCTTTCGAAAAGGCCAAGGTCAGGCAGAAGGGGAACTTTTGAACCAATATTGTTGTGAACTCAATGTATTGTGAAACTGCACCTTGGATTTCCTCTGCGGACAGACCCATACGTCGATTATTTTTCTGCTTCCTTCTTGGTTGCAGGAGATTTGCTTCACCAAACACTGACTTTACTTCCACTTCTAAGTATAGCAGAGCATGGGTACAATTAACATGAGAATTCCTGTTTACATTATTTGCTGCCATTCATGTCCTCTGACTTGTTTACTTTTGAAATCACGGGAAGCATGACTTAGGTGGGAGTGGAGACAGGACTGTTCACTGTGAAAAAATTAGATTAATAGAGATAAAAAAATTTATACACACTTGTAGTTATAAAAATACACAATGGAAACATGGTTATTTGAGTTGGGAAGTTAAGTAGACAGTTTAATACATTTGATCCATCTATACTTTCTTTTCAAAAATACAAATATATCTCCCAGTAGCAAATCAAAATATTTCAGTTATGGGGGGCATATTTAGGAGGAAAAGAAGATTTTACCTAATTCTTACAACCTTTCCCCATCTGCCCTCCCTGCCCCTCTTTTTCTGCCCAAAACACAACCCATTCTTTGAAAAACACTGCCATAGGCAAAGCAACAAATATAAACCTCATGGAAAGTCTTTCCTGTTTCCAAAATGTCTCTCCACTTGTGCTGAACACCTCAACTAGGAAAATCCATTCCCAGTTCAATAAAAATTATTCTTCATAAAGACAACTCCTGGCAGCTCCTCCCTGTTCCATTAAACAGTCTGGCTGTAGTGACCATAAACCCCTATATCTAGCTCTGTCCCATCTTTGCATTGTGCTGAAGGCACTGTCTTCTCTGCCAGAGTCAGAGATTCTGTTTTCTTGACATGTTCCTGCCTCCCGTGTTAGTGACAGCAGGCACAAACGTGCCAATATTCACAGGTCTCAAGTAGCTGGCGTGGCCAGCTGTTGTGCAGAGGCGTGGGCTGACTCCTCACTGCATGCACACTGACCATTTGTCTGCACTTTCCGGCTGCCTGGAAATCTGCTAGATTAATGCCCAAAGTGGCAGAGTTGGCAGGAACACAATGGAGAGATTCTCAGAAAAGCCTGATGGTTTCTCTTGAACTAGCTTGCCTCATTAAAAAGTTGCATTTGCTGGGGTCATCTCAGGATGAGGATGACTGAGATTTTTTTTTCTTTTTCCTGGGGTCCCACTCAGTTAACTTTGTTTTCATGCAAATTCTAAAATTTCCAAGCTATTTACCAAAACTACGTAGGCTTGCTGAGACTCTGCCCTACAAACCCTCACGGAGATAGACGTTAGTTTTTAATATAATTCCTGGAAAAGTTAAAGAGGTGACTGAAGCAGGGTTATTTGATCCAGCTCATACATACGTAGCAGGCTAGCTTAGCTAAACAAGGTATTGTGCTTCAAATAACTAGAGTAGTCTAAGAGGTAAAGGTTGGGACGGCATGGGAAAGGATTTCATCAGCCCAAGATTAATAAAGACAGGGATGGAAATACAAGACTTAGAAACTAGAGAGTGGAGGAGTATCTAATTTCAGGCACTCTAGTGTAAAGGTGAAACAGCCTCATTAATGTGCACTCTGGCATAAGCCAGTTCTGGCATCAGAGCCCTGCCCTAAGGGTATGCCTTTTTCACCTGCTTTTGTTTTTCCTCCCCCCTAACAAAGTAGGGATTTTGCTGGTGGGAGGTAGGGTGAGGCGTAATCCTAGGGCACTTTTTTTATTTTTCTTTTTTGAGTGGGGCCCTGCAGAAAGAAAAATACAGTTCTTATTTTAAATTCTTAAAGGGCAAACTTCAGCTGTATTGCTTAATTCAGTTTCACATGCAATAACCTTTCAAATGGTGCTTGAAAGTCAAGTCAAATTTCAATATAAATGATATTGCCAGGTTAACATTAACATATGAGACACTGCCCTTTATGTTTCGCTATCATCCCTTCAAATGTGTTGAACAGTAATTTTAATAGAATCATAAAAATCTTCAATTTCCTCTGTAGATTTAACCAATGCCAAGAGCAGTAAAAGAGTTATGTTTCTGTCTCATTTGTAAGGTTTGCAATTATTTTAACATCTCAGTTTTTGCAGGTCTTGTGTACTTAGATCCTAAGCCTGTTACCTCCTTGCTTAGAAATACCTTCCCAGTAAGATCTGCTCAAACTATTTGTCTTTACTTGCTTCTTCTAACAAGGATGTTAGAATTGGAAGCTACATGTGAAAAAAAAAAGGGAGGTATGGAAATATCCTGATGCCAGCGTACTTCATAATTTGACTTCAGTGAATATTCAGTGCTGTGAATTAAACAAGGACACTGGAAAGTTATTTAAATATGTATCAGAAGCTGATACATAGTCAGGTTTTAACGTGAGAAATATAAGCCTGCAAAGTAATTTCTTAAGGAACATTCAAACGACAGAAAACAGTGGGGAGAGCGAAGATGCAATCTCAGCTTAAACTACAGCCTTTAGACACACGGCTCCGTCGCTGCAAAAGGGAAAACGTGTCACTGCAAGAACCACGGGGGCAAAGAGGGTGCAGGAAGGCTGCAGGAGAAGTGTCACCCCAGACCCGCAGAGACCAACTGTGGTGGCCCCAGCACCCCATTGCCAATACAGCCACCTCTCTTTGGTACCAACGACTGTGCAAAGGGATGGAAAATCATTCCATGCCAGCTGGGAGCCGGGGATGCAGCCGTTTCTGTACTGGATGAACTAGCAGTGGTGGATCAGGCGTGAAGAGCCTGACTCACCCCTTCGCGCAATGCGGCAAACTTGGCCATGAGCAAGCGCTTTGTCTCCTCAGCCAAATACAACCGTCACCCAGCACGGACAGGCATCCAGGGTCTGTCATACCACCCTGCCTTTCCACAACCAACGCTTCCCAGCCTTCCCATAAGACAAATCATCCACTCCGTAGGTAGCTGTAGGTTTTGAGCAGACGCCTCATTCATGCTTTCCTTGCTCAATTTGAAAGAGGAATCACTTGTACTGGCTGAGTGCCTTTAGAAACGATAAATGCTGCACAAACGAATATAGATTTATGTTTTTTAATTATTCTGCATTCAGGCTGAGAGCAAGACATGACTGCTTGGACAGAGGCGGCTTGATTAGCACTTCAAAATTCACAAACATGTGGATTCCCTTTAAAAACATTTTAGTACCTTAGTACCTTTTTTTTTT
>VZTL01059142.1:0-18414 GCA_013400535.1 Scopus umbretta | reverse complement strand
TTCTCCTTCTTTTTTTTTTTTTTTTTTTAAAAAAAAAATCACCTCCCTCATTTTTCAGGAATTCAGCTGGCAATTCAAATAGTTTATTTTTGAGTTAATAAGTTATTGTACAATGTCTACTAAAAACATCTGGGACAACCATGCTGTTGTTTGGGCCGAGTGTCTGAGTTACGTCCCTTTTCCTTTCTTTTTTAAGGTTTTTGTTGCTTCAAAACTCCATTTAGATTTCTTGTGATTGTTTGGACATGTGTTGTGTCCTGCAGACACTGCTCTCATTTACAGGCTCTGGAAGATCAAAGAATCATTTCTAGCCTTTGAAGCTCACCACTTTAAAATCTACCTTCCAAATTACTGGCAGAGTTCTTTCCAGCATCCTGGCTTCCAATGCTACCTTTATAAGCTTCTCTCCCTGACCCACATGAGCCCAATGCGCACCTTAAACTCACCATCAATTAAATGTAGCTGATGAAATGTGGTGCCTGTCCCTCTGTTCGGTTGCAGAAATCATCCTGCTGGAACCCTGCAATGCAAAAGCAGGTGGGGGAAAGAAGAATTTTGCCAGGCTGTACCACACAACATTCTCCAGTGTCATTTCTATATGCCACGGTGCCTCTACAGCCCCCTTATCCAGTAGAAAACTTTGAGTGGTGCAACAAAGGTTTCTGAAGGCGAGTGTTTTCATTCCAGGGAGATGGAGATAAACAGGTGGAGAGGTAGTTTGCCACACTGATTGCCTGCTCAGTGTCAGCTCCAAGTGGAAGTCTCTTGTGAAGCTCAGTTTCAGACATCCTGCATGATTATTGATCTTACAGTATATTTTTTACCTTCGTGCAACCCATCACAGTGAGACCCTTTCTCAGCCTGAGTGGTGACACAGGATCATGTTTAGCCATCCATAACTTTAATATAGCCTGTTGTCATGGTTTAACTCCAGCTGGCAACTAAGCACCACCCAGCCGCTTGCTCACTCCCCCCGCAGGGGGATGGGGGAGAGAATCAGAAGAGTAAAAGTGAGAAAACTCGTGGGTTGAGGAAAAGACAGTTTAATAGATAAAGCAAAAACCATGCATGCAAGCAAAGCAAAACAAGGAATTCATTCCCTACTTCCCATTGGCAGGCAGGTGTTCAGCCATCTCCAGGAAAGCAGGGCTCTATCACGCCTAACAGTGACTTGGGAAGACAAACGCCATCACTCTGAACGTCCCTCCCTTCCTTCCTTCTTCCCCCAGCTCTATGTGCTGAGCATGACACCACACGGTATGGGATATCCCTCGGGTCAGCTGGGGTCAGCTGTCCCAGCTGTGTCCCCTCCCAAATTCTTGTGCCCCCCCAGCCTGCTCGCTGGTGGGGTGGGGTGAGAGGCAGAAAAGGCTTTGACTCTGTGCAAGCACTGCTCAGCAATAATGAAAACATCCCTGTGTTATTGACACTGTTTTTAGCACAAATCCAAAACATAGCCCCATACTAGCTCCTGTGAAGACAATTTAGTCTACCCCAGCCAAAACCAGCACACCTGTGAAGCCATGTGTGTTTCTGCTGTTTTAAGTGGACTGCTATTTAAATTAGAAAAAAAAAAAATCATCAGAATAACAAGGGGAATATTTGAAACTAATGAAAGGATATATTCATAACTCATTAACCCTAGAGTGAAAAGTGGTACTATGCAATAATCATATTTACAAGTAATAGCTTCTTTCTCCTTGGAACAGAGAATTTCAATTCACTGCAAATTCAAAAGCAATTTAACAATAAGACTGACAGTGGGAACAAGAAAAGAGCCACATCTATTTAGACAACATAAAGCAGCGCTTGCTTCACAACAGTGTTTCATGACTGACTGAACAACTGGGAAAACTCGTCAGGGCTGCTTTTTGAAGGAAAAGACGGATATACGTAAATTCATTTGGGCACAACAAGCCAATAGTGAATGCAACAGCAACATAATTATCTGCCTTCAAAAGACAACATGGAAGAATATGTTTCTTTATTCATACGATGCCATTAAAAATAAATAAAAGTAAATAAACAAACAAAATGAAAAAGGCATGTGGGCTGCAGTATTATCCCACCACGAAACACTTCTAGAGAGACCTTCTGCAAGGGCAGGAGTCCCCCAGGCTCTGTTGCAGAGGACGCAGCCCTGCGCTGCCGGGAAAAGCTCTTCCACAGAATAATTAAACAACAAAACCAACTGTGAAAAGCTTTGGGAGTCTGAGTCCCCCATCCTCATCCTTCATAGTAAATAAAGGGTAAGTGATTGCCTTCATATGAAAATAACCTTCCCCTCCACATCAGAGAATGGCAAAGGGAATTACAGAAACCTCCAAATTCATACAGATCTCACAGCACAGGGCTGTGGCAAGGCGAGCCTGGAGGATTCCCAGAGAGTAATTACTCTCCACAATAGTTTCTCTTTGTGTTCCTTTGCTTTAAGGATGCTGTACAGATTGCTCTCTTCTCCGTTCCCAGAGCAAATTACCTCCCGCAGCCTGTGAGTCATCTCATCAGACAGTTTTGGGATACCCTGGCACAAAGCGACTCAAGGCTGAGGTCTGCTAGGAACCTGGAGACTTGCAACTTGGGGCATAAGTCTTCATGTGCATATTGCAAAACAAATGTCAAAAAGTTTTCAGTATTCACAGACAAACACAGAACAGCCTTTAAAAAAAAAAAAAGTGCAAAGAAATGCTTTACTGTTTCTTCTCAATCAGGATGAGAGGAAAGGGGTCTTCATGTCCCTGCTGATGAATCAAGGATCCACAATTTTCCCTGTTATCACTTTAACACTGCACTCCACCCAGCTCTCCATCTTGCTTCGAACCAAGAAGGACCAGCTGACATTTCCTCCGAGACCACAAATATGAAACCAAGCACAGAAAAGAGAATCACAGACCATTATGGAACCGGATTTTGCAATCCTTTTTGCTCCACTTCCTCCCTTGAAATTAAAGCCTCATGTGTCAGTGTCACACTACTGCAGACAGAAGCCCTCTCCTCCACCAGCCAGTTTCTTCTGCTCCGAGCTGACACCATGGCTCGTTGCCATCAAGGACACAGCTCCCTGCAGCAGTAGATCTGAACACCGGGAGGTTGCTTTTTTCCCCTGTATCCCCAGTGCTAGACGGCAGAATGAATTCAATCCGTAATACAGGAGGCTCTTCCCACAGCTTTTTCTGGGAATATGGCAGAGTTATTGATTTCCTCTGTTTCCTGTAAGGCTTATTTCCTGTGATGAATTTGAACGCAAATTTAGAAAATACAGTTGGCTGTATATTTTGTTATATGAAATGCAGAATACTCTTGTGTCTGCGGATGGCAGCTGAGGGGTTTTTGAGGCAGGTTTCAGCCTAAGCAATGTCAATCTTAGAAAAAATTTAAATTACACTGTCCACAGTAGTTGGGATTAATTAGTCTTATTTTCTCAGGCTTTTCCCTTAGATTAATAGACTGCCAAGAGGAAAGAGCACAAAGATGCTCATACCACCTCATTTCATGCCATTTAAATGTCCTTGATATTTAGTCTTCCTAGAGCCCTTCCAATAGCCAAAAGAGACAAATATCTTAAAAAGGGCAGCGCAGAGCCCACTGCTCTAAGTGGGCAGCCAGCACTCCCTGGGCAGTGCAGTTGAAGCTTGCACCACCTTTTTAGATGCTTGACAAGAGATCTTGCTTTTGGAAGGCTAATGTTAGATGAGATTAAAGGGATGTTTTTACTGCAGACTTAGCCTGAATTCCTACCCAAGTGCTTTTTCTACTCTTATCCGCTCCTGTTTGACACAAGACATCTTGTACCCACTCCTGCTGTGCTTTTGGCCCCTCATGTCTGGCTTTCTGGGATGAGAAGGATCCCAGGTTCTCCTGGAACATAAGATGCAAAACAGGTTTGGGAAAAAACTGCTGTCTCAGACAACTCTCAGAAATTTAAAAAAAAAAAAGCAAGCCGAACAAACTTGTTCCACGAAGGCCAAAATGTTGCAATGTGGAAAGGCTAGCAAACCAAAAACACACAACACTGGGACTGGTCAGTCAGGGTACTTCATGTCTATGTTTTTGAGAAGTTTCAGTGAAATACCAATCTTTTGTTTCTTTTTGTTTCCAGAAGGCACGTGGCAATTTCAGAATATCAATTTTGAAATGTCACTGTCTTTCAAATACACTGATCTGCTGAAGCTTAGCCTTTCCTGTCAGTAGTTTCCACTTCAAACAATTGGCACGTCCAGATGAAATAATATTTAGGTAAAAAAACACACTTCTGACCAGTTCTGATAACCTCGCAGAGCACACTGCAGCATGGATGTAAGCTACATCAGTTAAGTGCAAATGTTTCCTTGGTTCCTTCCCGCAGCTTCCCAAATGACACATAATCAAATGGCTGTCGGTCCATCCAGCTGGCCAGGAAAGCAAGCAGATGACTTTGGGGCCCCTGCACCCCTGGTGAGTTCAAATAAATCACACCATAAAATAACCAGACTGGTTATGTTTCAATTTACTCTTTCTCAAAACATTGAGCATGTAGAAAGCTGGTGCTCAAGACGGTGGCTTGAGAGGACAAGAGAATCTTCTTTAATCATGGTTTAGATTCTTTTCTGAAAGACACTGGTAGATATTAGCCTAGGGTGTTTTAACTGTCCTTCCTTTGGAAGACAAGGTTTTCTTTAAAAGTGTTAGCTTCAAAAAACAAGAATTCATGTTCATGTTCACTCTTCTGCATGCTCCACCTCACCCTTCCCCAGACCTTTCTGGCAGCTCTGTCCTCTCAGTCACTAGCATGTGGCTGAGCATGTTTCTGCTTTGGAAGGAGAGATATCCTGCCTGGCTGCTGCCAAAACTAAAAGCAGTTCCTGATACTAATTCAAGTTCTTGAAAGAGTGCATTACTCCCATTTGCAGCTAATTGTCAGGTTAGATATTCATGATGGAAACTGATTCCAAAATAATATGAGAGGCACAGATGCACATCTTCAGCAAGCCTATTTATATGGCAAAAGCCCTATTGTGACTCCAGGCTACCAGTGGACAGGAGCTGACATCCATCCTGAAATCATTCTCACAAATGTCAAGGGTGCAAGATAATATCTCAGTCTGGGTGGCAATAAGTTCAGAGATTTGTACCTTGAGATCATCTCCCAGGAGCAGATGCTCTACTGCACGTGTGCAGAATAGACACAGCAGCTGGGCTCTCTGCACTCCCACCTTAAGCCTGCATGTAAGCGTGTGTTTATCTTCAGGCATAAAGATTTTTAAAATGCTTTCACTGGCTTGGACTGGGAGGTAGATGGCAGGATTAATAGCTGTTCTTCAAAGCTATAAACTGCATGGTGTGTTTGCTCAGACTTTGAGCCATGAGTTACTGCTATAATTAAATCCAGAAGGAGAGACCATAATAACATTCTGACTTGATTTCCAGTGGCAGAGCATTGATTAAGAGAGCTACATAATAAATGAGAGGCATTTCAGAATCACACTGTTGATGTTATCTGTAATTTTTTTATAATTAGAAAAGCCTAAAGAAAATTGTATATTATAATTACATGCATTATTAATCCTACTCTGTTATAATATGAATTCTTCTATGATTACAGGTTGCAGCAAGCTTTTTGCAATTTTTTTTTTAAGAGGTTCAGTGATTTGGTTTACAAAAGCCCTTCTAAACAACAATTAAATTGTACCGTATTATTTCAAACTCATGCAAAACCAGAGAAAGTTCGAGTTGATGACTTGAAAATCCAAAAGGGAACAAATAGTTTAGGGGCAATTGTCTTCCTGTTTTAAGTCTGTGGCACAATGTAAAAAGCATTCATATAGCTATCCTTTGTGCAGTCCTTCGCACAGAAGTCTTGAATAATTGAATGTGGAAGGAAGTAAGTAGGATATTTAATGATTAAAAGCCAACAATTTATAGTTCATTCAGCTCCTTTTGAGTAAAGTGACCTGAGCACAGGGTTTTGCTCTTGAATAAAATTGTATTCTACCATCCTATATGACTATTTAGTGTATAATATATCTTTTCAACTCTCCTCACTTAAATAAGAAGGGAGTTAGCAGAAGATACACAGGGATTCTTAATTCACTGAGAAAAGTGATCGCAACATACATGAAGGTCTGTATTGCCAGAGAAAGCAGGAACTCTCCAAGGTCAGGTTAGTTAATAGAAGCATTCAGTTGTCTTATTGATATTGATATCTGGTTGATATCAATATGATAGCTATCATATTGATAACTGGTTACTCTTACAAGTAGTCCCACTGGATTCAGAGGGATTGATTTCTCACATGAGCAACTGGTCAGCAAAGTAAGACAAAGTTTAGTCATTTGGACTAAATTTCTTCAGGTCTGACTCAGCCTAATTCATTTTGCTTGGTGTAACAGATAAGGCCTAGGCACCACTATTCTTTTTGCAATTCTCCGTGCCAATATTTCAGAAAGACATTTGAAGGCTCATTTTTGGAGATACCAAAAAGCATTGTAACACAAAAATTAACTGTAGATTAATAACTAGGTTGCACCTTTCATCGCCTGTTTTCTATCCACAGTTTAATTACAGGTACAAAACCAATAGGATAAATGGTAAGACGCACTGAAAGCCCTTTAAGTGCTTGAGGGCTAGCACAGCTTCTCTAAGGCTTCGTGCACTCACATCAGACAGCAGGCAGATCTCATACACTACTTGAACTGTTTGACGCATGTTTGGGTGAACTTCAACATATCTGCTAATGTCTGATTCGCATTTTAACTAATTTGATGAACAAACTCTATATCCAAAAAGAAACAAGAAAACTTTACCAAATAGTAAAGCCAAAGCAAAGTACTTTCATCAGCTTCATGAAGACAGAGGTAACAGGAGCCACTTGTAGTTAACCATAGACCTATCTTTAAACATCAAGAATGAAAATATGAAGCTGCCAGAGCATGTGGGAAAGTGTAAACACAAATAGGGTCATTTCTGACCCTACAACATCAGTAATCACCCAACCTCAGCAAGAACAGCCATCATGCAGACAGCTCCCAAGTTCACTTCTTCCCAGAACTGCAATCCATGTGCCAAGACCACCAACATCACAAGACCACCCAATGCCAGCCTTTGCCAGCCAGAAGCATACAACTCCCATTTGGCTCATGGAAGTAAGGCTACATTAATGCCTAGTAAAGACTATTTGGAGAATTGTTAAAAGGAGGTTCTGAACACATTCCAGTCACTGAGTGTTGATTCTGGCAAGCACAGACTGAGTCATGCTTGGTCCCACACTGAGCCACTGCACTGCAGTCTGGGGCTCCCTCCAGATGGTTACAGATGCCTCTGAATGGGGACCAGCTGGTTAATGTTTTCTTGCCTTGGTTACAGGCAGATAAAACCATTTGCATCATGGTTACTTTTGATGGAAAGTGGTTTTGCTTAATTCACCTTAGATTCAATAAAGGGGATTTTTTAGCTGGAGACAAAAGGGTTATTCTGGCAGGTTATGGAAATGTTTTGCAGATTTGCCTGTGATTTAAATGCTTGATCCGATCTTGACTGAACTCTCTTAAGACAGACGTAAATGCCCCAAGTGGTGCTGTCACATTAAATGCATTGGTTGTCTTGTTCACTTATTAGTTGTGTTTTGCCATAACATGCACTGACTGGCAATGAGCTTTGATTTCAAGACTTTTGGAGAGACTCCAACCTAGAATAGCATTAGTTACCATCTCAGTTTTGTCTTCATCAACTTTGCACGGTATTTCAAGATGTTTACCTTGAAGACCAGATTCTTCTAGCCCTAAATCTTGTGGGCAAGAGATTTCCTTCTTGCATTTTTGTAATTATTGATAATTAAAAGGGATGAAGAAGCAATATGAAGGAGAAACCTTCTTGCTCTCCAGCTGCCCAGGATTTATCAGAACAGAGGTTCACCTAGCTGAAACAACACTGATTAGACTGGAAATTGGCACTTTATCTGATCTTACCTTGGAAGTTTCCATGCCAGATCCCATCCCCAGAATATAGTTGACTTTTATCTTTATTTATAATAAAGATATCTTCTACAAAGGAAGACCTTTCAGTTTTTCTTTTTGTTGTTGGAAGAATTTATGTCTGTCTGACGTGCCAGATCCCACTGTATCAAAACTCCCTTTATGTAGGATTCCTCCATCCAAGAATTTTGAAGCACAGGAGTTCTTCTGTATGGATTAATTGGGATAACCTAATTCACCTGACCAGATTTAAATGCCAACTGATGACCAATCAGTTAGATTTTCTTTCTTAATTCATAGACTTTCTTAATATTACTATTAGGAAATTATTAATTTCTTGATACATTATTTTAAGTGTTAAATATTAATCTTTTCCTTGCTCATCCACAAACAGATCAGGTATCTCAGGCCCTAAGGTACTTCTTACTCCTCTTTGACAATGAGGTGAAGACACACAGCATGAGAAGTGTAGATGTTTATTTTTGGTGAGATCCGTCCTTGGTGAATCTGAATTTGCATATTTGAACCTTGAGACAGAAAAACAGGCCTGTTATGAGCACAAAGAATAGGTGCCAGAGTAACAAACAGTTAACTTCAACAGGAAGTAATGACTTCTTGTGAAGTGTTATCATTAACAACAATATAAAAATAACCACAGATTACTTTACCTGTATTAGGAAATGTGCTTTGCTGGTACCCTGAACACGGAAGTGCAATACGAATCGTGTACATTTTCTTTTTCTGATAACTGCTTTCTCTGCCATAAAAAGAGTCTCTGACTGCTAAAGTAAATTGATTCCATGTGCCAACACCCCCACAAAATTAGTGAATCTGCTAGTAGATGTGCTGCCCCTTTATGGAAACCCGTATCACTTACTGCTCTGGGAATTAGTCTGATGGGGTGATTCAACTCCGTCTTATATAGCGCACAAGCAATTATTGCAGAAACAAAAACTCATTTTAGACAAAGCTGTATTTATCCTTAGTTTGAAATGACACTGCTTCAAATTATCCGAGTGACTCTACAGAGACTACGTTCAGGCAGTTAACTCATTAACATTGCTGTCTCCAGATGGGCAAAGACAGATCACATGGATTTATGTGTTTAATGAATAGCCAAATAAGGCAGCTCCTTCAAAATTTTATCTAAATATTTTCTAACACAGCTAAGAGGTGACTCTGATCTATTTTAGTGTACTGCTTACAAAATCTATACCGCCTTTGAAAGCAATCCATGGGCTGGTTTGTCTTTAAAGGTGCTGTAATACTTGCTGAATATAGTTGGCCACATTACTTGCCAAATTATGGCAAAAACTGACATCCCCTGACTTTGAATAAACTTTGCTTCATGTGTTTAAACTTCTAATGGGGCTAATACCTATGGCTCATCTACATGTGGTTGTATTTCAGCTGCTGGCCTGAGTGTTTGAAGCTAAATCAAGTCTGACAGACTGAGACGTGACACTATATTTCTACTTAAGAGACTGTGGAGCTCCTCATAAGAGAAGCCCAGAAAATATTTACTTCTGCAATATCCCAAATCCTAAGGAAAAGGTGAATATAGAATTTAACTGAGCCCTTTTGTAGCCATTTGCTTTTAAAACTAAAAAAAATAAAATACAATAAAAAGAAAGAAAGATTTATTAAAGATAAATCAGAACAGGAATGGTGGAATGTTAAAAACACTTACAAACGCTGAAGTTTTCATTCCTTGGGGGACCAGACCATGGTACAAACATACTGTCTAGTGATTTTCCCAATTCCTGCATCCAATTCTTACGCCAACAAAACACTACCATGAGGAATGACCTGTGCCTGTAAACAGACTGTCGTATCGTGCAAGGCTACCACTTGTCCAGCGGTGTTCTCAGATGATGTCCCATTGTTTTCATTTAAGCCTTTTCCCAAAAAAAAGCACACAGAAATTGGCCCATAATTTGCTATATTACCCTACATTCAGCAGAGGTACAATGGGTAAACACGTAAGGACTAAAACCACAGCTTTCCACTGCAATGTAGCAAGATTCACTGCTCAAAAACTGAAGACAAGGCAACTCAAAATAATTATCATCATTACAAACGTGTCCTCAAACAGCTGGAACAAGTTTCCCAGTGGTGGTAAACTCCGCCTCCTCCAGCACCCTAGTGAAGACAGATATTTGTCAGAAATCAAACAGAAGTTATGGAGAAAGGATTCACTGGGTGAGGGTCGATGGCCAGGGTTGTGATTTTTTTATAATTTGATGATATGTTTTGGATCAAAAATCCATGAATCTAAATCTTTTCAAATGTCATGAGTTTGATGAATTCATCCCTCTCCTCTCTTTATGTCACTTTCAAGCAATTTGCGGGGCTCTTGCCCAATCCTTTTATCTCACCTAAGAGAAGTCTGCTGTTTCAGAGAGAAATGCATGAGGTAATTTACTCATATGTTATTAAAGCCTCTCTGCTTGTAGATGGATGCATGCTCATATGTTGCCATGTTAACAGGAGTTGTATGAAACATGGTCTCATTACTCATTAGAAGCTCCTGGAATAAAGAGATTACTTCAGCTACACAATACTGATTTTTTGTGGTCGCTGTACATCCCGTCTGCATTGCTTTCTGACTCCAACAGTCCTATTGTGAATGTGAAGATCAGAGAGAAATAAAAGGGAAACTAGCACCTTGTTTAACTTTCAGCCTGATGCCAATAGTCTTCTTATTGCAAGACAGAATAATCAAGGACCCAAAGTAAATTAATTCCCTATTCAAACATTCCTATCAGAAATTATGTATGGCAGAGTTCCCTGAAAATCACCAGCATATGGAGAATTTCTTCAGAGATTTACAGCTCCCCAGGCTCTCTCAGATAAAGACAACATATTTAGAGAAGGGAATAGCAAGTAAGAGAGTTAAAGTGACTAACAGCATCATGTTGCCTTACCAGAATGCATACCATTCAAATGATGGCATCTTTGATCAGTTGGAGCCAAGCCCTCCCATAACAGGGCCTGACAACTGCCTTCCCCCTGCTCACCTTAGGTATTTAATTACATGTAAGTGAATAGCAATAAATGAACTGAATTATGCAAAGCAGTACCCTCTCAGGAAGGAGATAATGGTACAGCCATGAGAATTTCTCCCAGTAAGTAACTTATGCCTCTAGTTTTGCCCAGAGTCATCAAACAATAGCCCTGGAAGGAATTACAAATGTCTTTACTTGAAGGCAATATCGGCATATGTCATTCCTGACAGATGTTTGTCCAATCTGTTCCCGAAGACCCCACAATCATAGAAACTTCACAACCACTCCAAGCAACCTGTTCCAGTGCTTTAATGCCCTTGCCCTTCAGGAAGTTTTCCTAATGCCCAGTTTAAATTTTGCTTATGTTAATTCAAGCACATCACTGTCCTAACCATCATGAACAAAGGAAACCTTCTCCTTTTTGAAATGGCCTTTTATGTACCTGAAGGTTGTCACCGGGCCTCGTTTCAGTCTTTTTTTCTGCCACTACATAACCCCAGGTTTTTCAATTTTTGCTCATGGATCAGAGGTTAAAAAAAAAAAAAAGGCAAAACCCCCCACAACCTTTATCAGAAGAGGACATTGAACTCTGCCCTGTCCATCCACAACTCTTAAAAATTCATTGATCAAAGCTGACCATAGTATTCCCACGCTGAGCAGGGCAGAGACCACTCCTGTCTGAACCCGACAGTGGGAAGTTTGTCTTTCTCAAAACAGCATGCCATTGCCTACTTTAGTTAATTTTTTATCTGTTATAACGAAAGATACTTTTCTGGAGAATTGTTTTCTAGCTAGTTGTTTCCCAGCCTGTTTGCTTAGGAAAGTATTTCTTGATAAGAGTACTTTGCACTTGTTCCCTGCTGAATTTAACCCTGTTTTTCCAGACATTTCTTTAATTTATCATGCAAATGTAACCCCTTCCTCCAATACGCTCGCAGTCCTTCTCAGCATTATGCCTGCTGCAAAGTTGCCAAGCAAACTTTAAATTTTTTAAAATCAAGCTATATGACCTTTTTTCCTAATCCAGTCTGCAACGGTTTGTTTTGTAGTAAGGGAAATTGAAATGGTTTAACACAACTTATTTTTGACCAACCTATGTTGACTGCTATTCATCTTCCAATTATTTTTGTAAATGTTACAGACAATTTGTTATGGTTGTTTTTTCTTTCCTCTTGGATTGTTGTTAATCTGACTGGACTATAATTCCCAAGCTACTCTGGGAAAAAAATATTTTTTCCTCCAATAGTCTTCAAGCTTATTGTAATTATCTGCAGACAGCTTTCATTCTCCATTGAGTAGCAGACCAATCCCCCACTTTGATCTTCCTCATTCTATTAATGGTTCTTACAGAATTATTTCTGGTTGTCTTTGAGGTCTCATTTTGTGCCTCAGCTTTTCTGTTTTATCCCTGAATGCTTATGCTGTTCTTTCAGATTTATTCTTAGAAATCTGACGACTCCTTTTTTTCTCTGTGTTTCTGTCTGGTGTTAAAGTTATAGAAAAACCCTTCATCACCTACCCAGCTTGGCACCTACTGAATTTCCTATTCTTGCATTTGGACAGCCTGAATTTAGTGTCTTTAGCTTACTCTGAGGAACTGACAACTTTATTTTATCTTCCCTTAGCCTTACCTCTTGGGAGATCTGATTTACCAAATTTCCCTTCACTGACATCTGTCTTCTTGAAACCCATTGCTTTTGTCATGATCTCTCCTACCTTCCCCTTCTGATACAGAAGTCCTGAGACAATTTAAAAAAAAAAACAACAAACATATTAGAAATCATCCAGTAAGTATAACAGTCCCCCATCATTTAATGATAGTAATGCTGAATATACAGAGGAACAAAATGTAACACTTCAGCTGCCAAGTAGGAAGAAACAGTAGTTAGAAGGGGAAGCTTTAAGAGAAATGGGAATCTACCAGTATGTGCTTATATAGTGTCAAAACAGCCCATATCTTCAGAGAGCCTTAGAGGTTGTTTCCATCCAAAACAGTGAGAAATTTTCTGATCCTTGATTCAGTGAGCCATGGTCTCTCAATCATAAAGTTCTGTTCTCCTGATTACCCTCAAAAATCAAATAATAATCTCGATAGTGCAGCCAATACAGAAAGCACGAGCATGACGGCTCTCCTTGAGCAATGGCACCATATTTCAACACACTCTCAGTATCCATTTGCATCAACAGCTTTCAATTTCTTCTGTGGACAAGGCATACGTTTTTAACCTTGAACTTCTTAAGACTCTTTTACACAATAAAGCACTTCTCTGTGCCCCAGCACAGAAAGGGAGCTCATCTGGATCTCTTCTGAGGTGCCATTCACAACTAGGCACAAGAGGTTTTAAGTACTTGCTTAAAGACACAGCTTCCCCTGATGGGCCATTTAACCCCAAATGGAATAATTTCAGAAAACACGGCAATCAGCCCAAATAAGCCTTTGACTCGCAAGCATTTATCTACTACCCAGAAGTAGATATTTGAACAAGTGTGGTTTTGGAACCGCACCACCCAGTGCTTAAAATAACCCAGCGAGACCTCTCATTATAGAAATCAGCACTGACACCAACCACTTCTTCTGCACTACTTACTCCATACCAGCCTTCCCTTCCTGAACCTGCTGCTGCTTCTCCATGGATGGAAAGGGATAGAGGTTCATCAATGCTCAAGGGAGTGGGACCTGCAATTTGCCTGGCAGCTAAACAGCTCCTCATTGAGATTTTATTCCTGGAAAGACAAAGCCCAGGATTATAACAACCCTTTGGCTACTCTGCCTATCCCCCTCTGCCTGTGGGATTGACCCTGTTCGCTTGCATGTAGTTGCCTTTCCTCCTAATGCTGCCGAGAGAGAGAACAGAGACCCCTTTTCAGCTGGTGGGGAAGGGACATGCCATTTGGAGGCTGTCAAGGACTGGGCGTAGCGTGTGGCAGCTGAAGCCCATGGAGATGATTTCTGCCAGCAGAGCTGGCAGCAGCATGCAGCATACTCCAAAACGTGCCACACACACGTAGAGGTATTTCTTTGGGTGCCCTCATCATAGCAGTAGATGGATGCCTGTTTTGGGCCTTCCCCTCATAACACAAAGATTATGACATTTGAGAAAAAGAAGAAAATAAAGATAGGAGTGTTTTGATGCCTGTAAAATAATAAAAATAATCAAGTCGGGAAGAAGCAGACAGCATTAGCCTTTCTCTTCAATGTGCCTAAAAACACATTAAAAGAAAATCTCTCTTTTTTTGGCTTTTTTGTGCAGTTAGACATTTTACTCTCTGGCCTGTGGAAATATAGGCAACAGCTGCCCTTTTGGCTGGACAGACGAGCCCCAAAACACTGTAGACACACCAATGGCCAGTTATTTCTGGGCAGGAGTCCAGGGGCTGATCTCAGAACCCAGCCTTCTGCAGGGCTTGGGAGCAGCCTCTGTAGGAAAGCACGTGCTTTCTGCTTTTTTTCTCTCCTTTTGGTGTGATTATCAGCAAAAGCCACTCTCAAAATGCATCTCTCTCAATATTTGAAGAGGCAGCAGAATACCCTCAATGGAAAATCCCCACATCTAAAAGATCCTGTGCCTGGAAGCTAGCCAGGGCTTGCTGGCCTGCAGACCAGATTGCAAGACTCAGCTTTGCAGCCAGGAATTTTCCTCACTGGACCAAAGAAATGCAGGAGTCCATTTCCAAGCAGCAGCAAGCAGAAAAAAAAAGTGCATGGGGTGGGACGAGTCCTGGCAGTCCACAGCAGGTGAATGTAAGCTGATAGTTTGCATCTCTAGCCTCTGTCTGCTGTGTGGTCCAGCAGCATCGGTGCGCCTGTTTGTGTTTCCCAGGAAGGGGATGTTAAGAAACAGCAGATGTTAAGAAGACAACAAACCTGAGGCCTTCCAGGGAGAGCTGCCTGCACTGGCTATGAAAGAATATCAAGAGAAGAATTGGGTTAAACCCCTCTTCCTCCTTCCCAGCAATGCATACCACTGAATCCAATGACTCTGTCCCAGCACCTACACATCAAATGGTCTTCTCTTGAACAAAGTCCAGCCAGGGGAGATGGTGACTCACTTTACTCAGTCATCTCTGGGTAAATTACTCAGTTGAGATTTGGGTATAAATCCTAAATTAACCTGAGATAGCTCAAGACCAATCTTCCACAAACTGTGGAGTATTTGTCTGTGGGACTCTGTTAAGTCCCTGAAAAATAGCATAAGCAGAAATGACTTGGAAGAAATTTCCCACCCCTGTTTCTTAATGTGCTTGTCAACAGCACAATCCTGTATAATGCAGGAGGATTAGGTGTTGTCAGCATCTGTTGAAGAAAGCCTGTTGAATAACCGACTGTTCACAGTATTGACATTCAACCCAGCCTTCAGGATTGGTGAGCAGCCTTAGTGGGGCTGAGGGATCGCTGCTCCACCAGAACTTCATAAACTCGTTCTTCTCATTACCACTCACTCCCCACAACAGCTCTTGTTCCAACTGGGGAAAGAGTGTGCTGAAAAATTAATGAGGAGATTTAAATATCTGACTAAAAGACAGGTAAATGGAGGGAGGATAAGGGAGAAAGAGGATGATACGTTTTAAGGGCACAACAGGCTTGCAGATGCCTCTGGTTCTGCCACGTGGCAGGTGTAACTTGTTTCTGCCAGTAAAGATGGATTCAAACACCTCCTTGACTTTAGAGGAGACCAGATTCATGTCTGGATCTTACTACTGTCCTCTATTTTCACAAGAGATCAAAACTGCTCTTCCTGGCAGTCCATACTGGCCTCTGCTACTCCAGCTTTCGTTTAATATTTTCTACTACTTATTTTTGATGCATTTTTGAGGTCGATACCAGGGGAAATTAGGTTTCCTTTGCTTTCTGTAACAGCATTTCCCCGTTTACTGGGCCAGACCAGATGTAAGTTTTCATTAGTAATTAAACCAGTTTCATCACTGCTTTAGGGGAACAAATTGATTGACCAGATTTGCAGGTACAACTTTGTGTGCCTGCAGGCTTGAATCGGTCTCTGCATCGACTGCTCTCTGCTCAGAAAACTTTTCATCCATTAAAGCTGATCATATCTTTTCCCCTCCTTTGCTGAGAAAAGAAAGGTTAATTAAAAAAAAATAGTAGTCTGAAATGAATTAACATTACAATAATGACATAAAATTATATTAAAGGCCGAGTCTCATGCAGAAGGGCATGAGAATTGAGTGTTCAGAGGGCCACGCCATTCCCAACAGGCCTCGGCACTGGGTAGGCCCTAATCAATGACACATGTCATTTCTGCAAAAGACAGCCCAAAGGCATGCCGGGGTGAATTAGAGAGACAATTTCAACTCTATCCTGATTTTCCTGCTTTTATGAGTTTAAATCTGATCTTTAACATTGTTTAAAAACAATTTCTGTGGTTTAATTAGATATAGTGACAATAAGTCAATAGCCAGTCTAACATTTTCTGGTCTCCAGCCTGGAAACAGTGAAGTACTGAGTCTGTGGCAGAAGTAGGAGTCTATCTACACATCTTAAAAGCCTTTCAAGCGTGCAGTCTAGCTCACTCTTCCATGTGTACCAATCTGCTAAATGTCCTTATATGCGCTAATATTTTCAGATACCACCTTCTAAAGCTTGAAATAACATATATATGTTTTTGTTCTAAACCCACGTATAACAGTCTGTGGTTTGATAGTTTAAATCTTCTCTCCCATTTGTCAAGCCTGCATTAATTTGCAGGGGAGGCATGATTCAATCTGAACCTTATTGATAAAACCAACTAATGGCTGGAATTTACATAGAAATAATACAGGCATCAAAAGCTATCCAGGAGTTTGAAGCATCAGAAATAATCACAGTGCATTGAATAAGATCATATGAATAATTCAAGAGCTTCAGCATCACAGTTCTGGATTCCTATAAGATCACTGTTCTTTTTTCCAGAATTGTAAGCTTAAAAAAAAAAAAAAAAAAATCGCATCAAGCCTTGTACATCTTGTGCTCCTCTTAAAAAAAAAATTACCCCCAGTAGCTCCCCATGATGGATAAGAGTAAAAGTAGGTGTGTCAGAGCAAAACCAGTACTTTTTTAAGATAAGGTTTTCTAAAATATCTACTAGTCACAAGGCAGCAAAACTTCTGATAAGAAATAAAAAATAGGTAGCACCCTTAATTTTTTTGTTTGGTTTTGTTTCTAACAATTTGCCCTAAATATTTCTGTCCTGCTCTACCATTAACCACTTCCACTGATGTGGGACGAGGGCAGAGCGCTGGGCTAGCCCAGGGCACCCTCTGGCTACTATAAATACCCTTTTTCAAACAATCTCGGGCAATTCCTTCTCGAATGCAGCCCGTGTGGGAGCTGCACCGAAATACGTATCGCAGCGGCTGTGCCCGGGGCTCTGCAGTGCCCCTGCGGTCGCTGGCGCGGTCGCAAGCTGCCTCTCGGTCGTGTCCTCTCCCCTGGCCCAGTTGCTAAACATGCTTGGGCATCTTTCTCACACCTGAATTTCCGTGTGGCGCTCTCAGCCGTCTTTATCCTCTGTTGCCCTTCCTTCGGTGCTCCAGCCCCCGTTTTCTCAGTGCACAGCAGGCTGCTTTTAGCCCTGGCATTGTGTGGCCCAGATTGCAGGAATTAGCTGCCCTTGGAGAGGGGTAGAGGGCAGGCGCAGGTTTCGGCCCTGTCTCTAAATGTATTTATTTTAAGAGATACAGCAGGTTCTTGTTTGAATAGACAATAGACAGGAAATTAACAGTTAAGGCTGAAACTCTAGTCCTCCATTCCTGTGATTAAAAGAAAACAGATATCATGCTGAAAGAGAAAGACAATTTCAGCTTTCATGTAGCACTGTCCTTCAAACAGTGCTTCACATCAGGTATTATTTCTCTACAGAATTTAGCCATTAATTTCCTTCATTTAAAGTAAAAAGCATCCACAGAAGATTATAAAACACTCTGTATTCCCAAACAGACAGATCATAATGGCTCATCCTGAATATGCCATTCTGTCCCTCCACACAGATATTAAATGGCTGAGATAAATCGTGGCTTGGGGGTTTACAGAGGCACCATGATAGCAATGGATTACAAACTTCCTCCTTTAGACAGCAAACACCCAATTACCAGCATCATCTTCCTTCATGCTTTGAATAGTGAAGGAGGGGTTGGCATCCATAATTTTTCATTTCTTAACAGATGGAGGCTGATACGGTAATGCATGTTGCATCTGAACACATTGATATCCAAAGTCATTCATAAACAAAATGCCACGTTGCACAACCCTTGGGGACATTATGGTGAGAGCAAGGAGCCTGCTCCATCTTTGCGTCCCTGTATGGTGTGGGCGTGCATGGGGAGGCATGGAAACTATCTGGACACGTTTGCACCATGAGTAAATAAAATGTTTGTGATAAAAACACATTCTTCAACATAACACATACAATAATCTGGTCTGATCTCATAGTTGACCCCGTTTCGAGCAGGAGGTTGGACTA
>VZTL01059141.1:12115-22627 GCA_013400535.1 Scopus umbretta | reverse complement strand
TGACAGACATTTAGACTAATCTGTGCAACCCACTAGCATGGATATACAGTGGCATCACATTTAGTTTATTGTAATTTGCTTAAACAACCATAAGCTTTTCTGCAAACACAGTTCTAGTGATAAAAAACCTGCAGAGGCAGACAAGCATTGAGAAAATGCCTTACTTAAGAGCAAACAGCCTCCACTATTTTTGCACAATGCAAGGTCCCAGTCTAGTATCCAGAGATTCGGATACAGCATATACCACAATCGGTAATACTAAAATACATCACTAATATTTATTTTGCAGTATCTCCCCAAAATTAAATATTTGGATATAGTACTCATCACTCAGCTTTCCACAAGAAAGACACAGCTGCCCTTCCCAGTTTGTTCCATAGGTGCATTTAGGATCGCGAACAGCAGCTGCCCCTTGGCACGCGAGCGGCAAGAGCATTCACTAGTATCACTCTTTGAGGTAGATACCAGTTCCCCAGTTGCCAGTGTAGGATTCTAACAAACCTGGCTACAGCCAGTGTGTTACTTCAAGCCTCAGGGGTCCAGGTGATTGCTTTGGGCTGAGACACTACTTAGAATCTAGGCCTCCTGACTGCAAGAAAAGGCGTATGAGTACCAATAAAGGGTAGCCTCCTCCCTGTTCAAAAGCCAGCCTGCAAATAACCTCCTTATTTGTAAAATATGTCATTGCCCTGTTACTTAAAACAGCGACAGCCAGTAGTACTGCATTATGGTCAAATACAGGGGTGCCCAGAGACTTCACTTGCAACGTTTTGCTGCTTTGCTGTAAAAATATGCAGAGGAAAAGAAACAGTCATCTTAGCTTTGCAGGGCTTTGAAGACAACACATAGGACATTCAAGCTACAAAAATGAAGCAAAAGCACAGAAAAGCAAGCTGCAGTGCAAGTTTTCTAAAGACTAAAAAATGTAAAGCCTCCTTCATACAGGTAGCTTAAGCACAATCAGAACTCTGCCTGCCATCACAAGAAGTGTTGTTTTTCAAAACACAAGTGTTAGGAGACTGTTAATCTGGCACAAGCTCACCTACAGTTTTGAGTGCATCCTGCAGAATTACTAAAAGCTAGCAGAAATACCTTAAAAACTTAACATTTTACCAAAACGGTATGAAAATTTGCTATTTTCATGATGTTTAAAGGGCACTTCATCTCTTCAATCTGTCACATTTCTCAAGGAATGTAGTTCGATACATGCAGAAATGAATAATGGTATTGCCATGTGCTCATCTGCAGGTTAGTAAGCTTTCAGTTTTCAGGGGTTATTGTTTCTTCAGTAAGTAATTTTGCTCAAGCAAAGACAGAAACACGAACTGTAAATATTCAGCCTTTCCCAGTCTTTCCTTTTTTCCCCAGTCTGCCCTTATCCACACAGAAACCAGTCTGAGTTTGCACAGCAGCACCAGCCACGTTACAGCTAGGACACAAATGCTCTGGTGAGAAGCCTTTTCTTTTTGAAGGTCAGCTTTAAGTGTCCCAAGTAAGCATGCCAGTATTAGATTACCCTGACATCCGCTCAGCCTCAGGAAGACAGGTCACGGCGAGGTGAATTAGGAGTCAGCTGAGAAGGCAAGACATTCCTCAGACACAGTTCCTCCAGCAAAACAACAGCTTTTTTTTTGCACAAGCCCCACGGCTGGCAGAGCTCAGCTGTTCAGCATCCCTGTGGATACTGTACCATGGACGGGACCCATTCCGTCCCTTTCAGGAAACATCGTTTCCCCTTCTCCAGAGGAATTGCTCACACAATTAGTTTGCAATACCCAGTAGAAGAAATTTCTCAAGTATTTCAAGGGACACAAATGGGCTTTTTGAAGATACTGGACCCAAGCTACAGCCAAGCCTTGTTTACTCTCATCTTTAAGAGAAGTCTACTCTTTTGCCTAAACTAATTTCCTCAGTAGTCAGTAATTCAGAGCACTGCAAAAAAGTCAGCCCATCCGCAGGATAGCATATTGGCCTCTTTCGGTCTCTGGCAAGCCTTGGGCAACTGCAAGCACCGCATTAACAGAAAATACCTAAAACAAATGAGCCCTATGTGGCATTAAGAAGCTGCAACGTTAAGAAAATAAATTAAGTGGACTAGGTCAGATGTCAGTGGAGAAAAGAGACATCCAGCTGGAGTACAGTTAGTTGTATAAAAAAAAAATCAGGATTAAGTCCTGTAAGCTGCTATTTGCAATGCATGCAGAAACCAAAGGTGCCAGACAAATGACATCATACCATCTAAGTTCAACTCTCACTATAGACTGCAAAACTCAAGAGGATTATGTTCACTGAAAGTTACTTCAAACTAATGTTCTTGCCTAGCATTCCACTTGTAACATTTTTCTTTACATAACCAGCACCAAAAAAAACCAAAATTGAAAGTAGTAGTGTAGAGATCCATCACAAGGTGCTGTCTGACCATGAATATTCAACATAATTGTTTCAGGTAGTTTGCTTAAACCACTAAGAGAGGTTTGTAACTTTGCAGAGCTCAGATGCTCTGCAATAGTGCAGTTTCATTCACATCAATGTCAGAACCGGCTCAACCGTTTAAAAAGCACACAGTACATGGCACAGTTACACACTTCAAATCTTTTGGTACTAAGGCCTAAAAAAACATATAAATAATTTCACAACTGTTAGTAAAAGCTATGGTACCAACCACCAGGTAGGAAAACTGTTACATGAGAAAGGATCAGGCAGGTCAGAAATAACTAGGAGAGCATTTAGCTCCTCTTCAGAAAGAAATAATTGAATAATCTTTAAAAAATACCGTTTCAAAAAGGGAATCAAGCAGAAGACCAAGTGTTTCCTTTTTACTTGTGTGATCAAATTCCTGAAACATCTATTATCACTAGCATGGAAATTGGTCATGAAACAAGGGGATATTGCGCCTATCGTTAACATGGCAGATAAGCAACATGTTACAAGCAGATTATATCATTCTTATTATGGAAAAAAAATGCCTTTTAGGAAAGCTGAAGGTCAAAAAAAAAAAAATCAATCTCAATTAAGTAAGCAGGGTAGTCCTATGCTAGAATATCAAGATACCACATCTATTTGATGCAAGACACTACTAGCCACCAAACTCCCCAGAGCCAATTTCCTTTTATCAATGCCTCAAAGTCCTTTTGTTAACAAAAGATTTCCGACTGTTAATGTAGGAGAGCAAAAATTGACAAAATTAGTTTTAATTTTCAAATCTAGAGTAGATAAAATTGTCTGCTCAAATACAAGCACAGCAAACAAGAGTATGAGATAATAAATGAGACTGTACTAATATAAAGGATATCAAGGTCTGATAAAGAGACTAAGGAGCTAATAGCCAATGGAAGCAAGGAATCCAGGTTCCTTCATACAGTAGCAAGAAGGTGCCACTGGACCCTTGCAGTAACTCAAACCCATCTGTTTTGTTGCAATTTAATGTGCAAGCACCAACTCATCCACTACGTCCAAAAGACATGCACAGTCAACAGCAGAAATGCTACTGGCAGGGCGAAGATATGGGAATCTTTAGCAGAAGCTTGAGTAAGGTCTTCTAAACCAGGCAGAGAAGGATAAGAAATTCAGATGAGTAGTGGTGTTTCACAGAACGTACTTGGAACTTTTAGCCACATGCAAGTGCTAAATTGACCAAGATGGAAAGCACTCGCATCACCACAAGGGACAGACACCTCCTTCATAAAGGGAACACCAAGTTTCTCTGCTGAACTATCTTCCAGTCAGCTAAAACCAATATAACTGGCAAATGCTGCTGGAAAAGATTGCTGTGGTTCTTCCT
The DNA here is from genome assembly GCA_013400535.1 of Scopus umbretta. Lineage (NCBI taxonomy): Eukaryota > Metazoa > Chordata > Aves > Pelecaniformes > Scopidae > Scopus > Scopus umbretta. The sequence goes on along the minus strand of VZTL01059141.1, from coordinate 18,846 downwards.
TAGCTATGCATACCTTCTTCCTTTCATCAGCAATGTCTGAACGGCTGTCAAGTTAAAAAAAAAAAGTGCTAGGTATTTCTTTGTACAGGGCTAGACCTGCAGTTGCATGAGTAACAGCAGGGCCAGGAGATGGGAGGCTGCCACAGGTGAGTACCTTTTATAAAAACTCATGAATAGGGTTAGGCAAGTTTGAAGTTACTGTGAAAATGTATGCTGTAACGTCTTACCATTGTGGTAACATGGCAAAACTCTAGAATCTGGCTGTAGAGAATAAAAAACCCCCCACTACATCATGATAATGCTGAACCAAGTAACACAACACAATTAATTGAAACTGTCTGCTCTCTCCCCTTCAAGTGGCATTTTTTGCTTTTTCCTGGTAACTCCTGAGGTAAAGGCACCATCTTCAGCCATTTGCCAATGCAACTATTTCACTAGTGCTTGCAGGCCTCTCCACAACACATGTTATGGCATGAAAACACAGATTTTCCACATTTCAACTTCAAAGTGCTCTACAACTTGCATGAGAATGCCAGTTACATGATGGGAACAACTCAAATTCTTCAAAACAACAGAGTGATCATTTATATAAGTAACTCAGTTACTAGTAACTGCAGGGCTTGCTTTCATTCCTGTGGAAACACTTTTTAGAGCTTTCCCCTTAACTAATTTTTTTAATCAGGGAATGAAGATACAGTCAACAAATACTGAACTCCTCTACTTCTGTAGCATTTTTACTCTATTTTAGGTAGTGCCTGTTTACGCCTGCAGAAAAAGAGAGTCTCCATAAGGAGAAGGAAATGGACTACAGAATTACAATTTAAAAAAAAAAACATCAGAGCGAATTATATCTGCATGTTTGTCTCTGCTACTGATCTGAGCTCCCTGATCATGTTCTAAAAATAGTGTAATTAACACACAGTGTGGCCTTTGTTGTGGATGCCAAGTTTCTGTAGCTGAAAACCTACCAGTTTTTATTTAGAACAATCTTTCATTATTAGAAAAGTAATCCAGAAGTTAAAATTCAAATCTGAAAAACCTAAATAAGGATTTATATATATATTTTTTTAAACTAACTAATCAGTATAGTTTGTTGCAGTTTCTCCTTCCCATCCCTGATAACGGGAAAACAGCAGCCATCCTGAAGGGCTGAAATCAAAATCTTCCTATATAAAAAGACACTTAGAACTTCCTACGAGAATATTTTTCTGTACAGTTCATGTTGGTACAAGTATTCAGTTCGTTAAAAAGCGTCAAAAGTAATATAAAAATTGTGTTTTAACAAACTACTTCAGGTAGCAGGGTGCATTTAAACAGTTTAAAAGATCAACCTGTGCATGCCACAGCATCAAACGAAGGAAAGGAGAGCGTCAGTTGACTACTGAGATTGCCACATAATCAAACACAACCATATTGGCAGTTACGCTCCTATCTGCAAGACTTACACACTGCAGCATCAAAGTTGTTATGCAATTTGACTTAAACATCTAAACATCCTTATCTGAAAAGACAGTTTAAGAAACACTGAAAAATGTGTTCAGGTTTCAAAAGTGTGGTTTTTGCTGGAACAGCTGATGAATACATTATCTGTAAATTCGTTCACACCCCAAGAAGCCACTGAAATTCCTAAAAATGTGTTTAGCAACTTTTTTGCTAGGTTCAGTTCAATTTTTTTTTTCCATGGAAACCCTGCCATTATTAGAATGCAAACTTTAAAACATCCAGTTTTCAGCTAACAAGCTAACATTCACTAAAAAAAAAGAACACAACAACAATCTAACTGACACATTTTGGAGGCTGTGAGGGGCAAGATGTTACAACTGGTAGCAAGAGCCAACAGAAGTATTCATGATCATTGTTTCAGTAAGCCACTTTCAAAATGAATACAGATGAAGAGTTTAAAAAGCATTTGTAAACATTACTACACCTGTAGAGAATAACCTGAGCCAAGGAACTTAGCCTTATTTACAAAGTGATCTTCATAAACATTTTGTTATGAATTTCACTCAATCATGCTTTTGGCACCAGCAGAAGTACCCGATACCTCCATAACAGTGAAGAAGGCAATAAAAGAATCAGGAGGCTGTGCCATGAAGGCCTCACCAGTTCAAAAACAGCAAGCACGTTTCTGATGATGCTACCTTGCATATGCAAGGAACAGAATAAAGCACTTATACCAGCTCATACATAACCATCCAGAATCAAGGTGAGTAATTCCCAAAACCAGTGTATCACAGAATTAAGAACTGCTTACAAGGGTGATCCAAGTGAGGCAAAATAAATAGTACTAAAATGTAAAGTAACATATATTAGAAGAAGCAATTCAAACTACTTTAGAATTCAAGAGGTCAAAAAATTGCTGTGCAAAGACACAGGTATAATTGCATGCAGCCCACTGAAGACTTCTACTCAACATGCAGAAGGAGTCAAGATCTGAAATGAATACGTGATGACTAAAACACACAATGCAAAATAAGATCATTATACACTTTGGTGATGTATCCTTAATAAAAATACTGTATTCGCTGCTGAACATTATGGAAGAGAGGAAATAGATCAGCTCAGGGCCTAGCAACATGAATACCTGAGGAACAGAAGCAGTTTAAATCTGAGATTAGCAGTATTTGAGAGGTGTACAATAAGAAGTAACACAAAAACACCAAAGTTAAAAAGTAGTTCAGAAAGAACTGATTAAAAATTGCTTTGGATGTAAACAATTAATTGTTTTATTTCATGTCCCCTCCTGTGTCCCCCCAACTTAACCTTTCAAATGCTTAAACTATTTTTTAACTAGAGCCAGAACGAAAAGGAAGCTTTGCCTTAATGGCCAGTCATCCCACAAGAAATGCGAATGAACTGCCCTTCCTTTGAAGCATCACAGGTTGAACATCTAGATAAGGCAGTTGATTGAATTAATCTTATTGCAGATGATCAGAAAAGACAACAGGCATTTATGATTCGAACCTGTGTCCTAGAAGCCGGGGGTTTGCTCCACTCCAGATTTCAGGTACCTGCTTAGTCCAATCTCTTAACCAGAATTTCCAACAGCTGAAAATGAGAATAATTCTAGTATCTCGGGTTTTAGGTGAGGGCTGCTTTGTTGTTTGGTTTGGTTGTGGTTTTGGGGGAGGGGGAGGGTGGTGGTTTTGTTGGTTTGTTTTGGGGTTTTTTGTTTGGTTGGGTTTTTTTGTTTGGTTTTTTTTGGTTTTGTTGTTGTTGTTTTTAAATAAATGCCAAATCAGCAACTGAACACCACACAGATACAGGTACATCCAGAAGCTGAAGTTTTCTTACCTAAAAAGCTACTTTCACAATTTGACTGTAAAAAGGTACTAAGGATAAACTGGTAGTATTTTGTTCTAAAGTCTACAAAGATCATGTGATGCGCAAGTACCTACTCATTACTGCAAGTTAAGCTTTAAACTGAGACATCACCGTTGTACATTATTTCTGTGCAGATGTACATTTAAGCACACATGCAGCCCCCAAATGCATCCTGTATTTTCCAACACTAAAATCTAAACGGCTTTCCACCTAGGAAAGATCTCCAGTCTAACCTTTGACAGCAGTTAAGATGCAGATTATGTTTTGGCAATATGTAAATTCACTAAAAAGATTTATCTTTAGGGAGAACATAAATTACTTCAAAGCTTAAATTACTTATATTTTAAAACTAAATATAAAGTATCAAATGTAAATTAGCAAAGTCTCCTCTGAATGCAACTGAAGTTTCAGTCTGCAACATATGTAGTCTTCCTGAAAACTTAAGGTCAAAGTTATCCACAAATACACAAGGCCATATACACAATTAATATTTTTCCCTTTGCATTATCTTTGTTGAGCGCAGGAAGTCCTCAAAAACCTCATGCATTGTTTCTAAATAGCCTAATTCTTCAAAAGATCATCAAATGAATCCCCAAGCAACTTCTGTGATGCCTTCCGGGCATGTCTGGTTTTCTAGACAAATACATTATGGCACCTAGACCTACTCTCCAGATTAACAAAGTTAGGTGATGAGGAACTGCACTAACCTCCGAGCTGAGTGAGGATCACTAGACTGAATTAACTTTAATTATAATCACTTTTCAGCTCAAAGTAATTTACAAATTAAAACTGACCTATAAGCATTAAATCCATCATCATAACCGTTTCTCAGATTAAACACCACTTGTGCAATACTCTTCTGCTCTATTATTTACTAGCTGGTTTCCTAATGAGAAGTCTGATGGAATGCAGTCGCCCATACCAGAAACTAACTCAGAAGACTCCTCAGCTCTAGTAAAAGACAACTGACCTCAAGAAGTCTTGTTTCTGTCTGCAAAGTACTATCTTCTGTATAAATGCCTACTAGTACCACACAAACACCAAAGCACTATCAGTCCATGGAAAAAGCCAGAGCTGAAGTTCCACTGAATGTATACGCAAATGCAGAAAAACGAACAGGCATTTAAAAAACACCTGCATCTCCATTTCCTGCAAACTGTCCAAGTTTCCTAAAGAAATAAGAATCTGACCTTTAGTCTGAAAGACAGTATTTTTGTAGCTGTGCCACAAGAATCTGAAGATGAATTGGGTTACAACCTTATCAACAAGAAGTTATAGATACCATAGACATGTTCATTACACCCTTTTGTCTACTGGAACAAATTCACTTTCATCAAAGGACCGGATCAAGAATTCAAGATGGAAGCTGCTAGTCTTATTTCCCAAGTTTTTTTTCCCCGCTACTGAAACTCAAGTCCTCAAGCTATTTTATTTCCCTATGGGATATGATCTCTGCTACAGTAAGTTCTCTCTCACTTCAACTTTTAGGAGCTAAGTGAATAAACAGATTTTTACCAATGCGATTGACAGTACAGTAAGCCAAAGCTTCCTTGAAGATCCGGAGTTCTGTATTAAAAGAACGTGGTCTCAACCTGGAAGACTCAGGTCTCACTCAGAGTTGTGAAAACTCTGTTAACAAAGCTTCATAACATACATACCCACAATGCCTTGCTTTTTGTTTCACTTGCACACACACGTTCGTTGTCAGTTATGCAAGAAGCTAAGAAAAAAAACAGACCACCCATTTCCAGGGCACCCAGTAAGCAGACCACCATAACCAGGCCCCTGCCTGCTCCCAGGAACAATTTTTGAGTGGGGTAGGGGCTAGGTGAAGCACAAGGTTGGCAAGAGCATTCCTACACTGTACACACAGCCCACTACGGCGGATCCAGCGCTTTTGGTACTTCCTGTAACACTGGGCTGGCTGCAGAGATGCAGCACGCTACCTCTGCGCACTCCCAGCAGTCTCAACACTCACTTCCTAGTCCTGTAAACGCCAGAAAAGAGCCAGGGGCTCTGAAAAACACCAGGTCTACCACTTGTGCACAAGGCCCTCATTCTACAGTCTATTCTACATTCTACAATCCTCTGTCCTCAGAAACCAGAACACATGATATGCAAGATCTGCCACAAAATAAAGAAAAAGTGGAAGGAAGGGAGATTGCTAATATATACTGCTCTCACAGGAGTAAGCGGGCCACAGAAACAGAAGTTCAGGTATCAATGGCCTATTCTAAGCACTTATATCAACATTTCAGGGACCTGAAGCCTGAGCAGCCTAAGCTTTTGTCTGACACAGCGGCATCCACGTCACTCAGATTTCAGATTCTGTTTTGCCCTGAGAATTGAGATCATTTCCGGATTTACAAGAGACTGGAAGCCACTCCGCTTGCTTCAATCCAAGTAGAGTGCTTTTCACATTCTTTGGAGTGTACCATTGTAAAGTGGGCACAGCAGGAAAGCTACTAACAAGCTACTAACAAGCTACTAACAAGCTACTAACAAGCTACTAACAAGCTACTAACAAGCTACTAACAAGCTACTAACAAGCTACTAACAAGCTACTAACAAGCTACTAACAAGCTACTAACATTTTTGTCAGAAACTACCTGCAGCTCTACACAGCCTTAGGCCTTAGCTCGTCTCTCAAGTCTTATTTCACAATTGAAATGATCAGGCACCATCTCCTGCCCGATTAACGTAACGTCCGCGAGCAGACATTAAAATCCCAATATAGGGGGTGAGGAAACTACCTGTCATACCTTGCACACTCAGTGCCCACTTCTCTTGCCTTCCTCAAAGGAGTTAAAACATGAAACGTGTGTCTCCACTGGGCTTCAAACACAAACGGACACGCACAAAACCACAACGTGCTTGGAGGTAAGCTGTGGAAAATGCGGTTGTATTATGACTATAGCACAGTCACCTGAAAAAAGGTCTGTGTTTCCTTCTGCAAGCAAAGGGGGAAGGTTTGGTATTAAATACCAAAAGCCTCACAAGTACTGGCGGCGTAAGTCCCCTAAACATCCAATATGGAGTAGATGAAGCGCGTTTGAAATGCTGATAGATACACATGAACGCTAAGCGCAAGCCAATACTTCCAGCTGTAGTTACTAGATCTTTCAGGTAGCTTCTTCGTCCTCCCCGGCAGCAGACGCCATGCACCTCCTGCACCTGCTGCTGCGGACAACGGACACATCTACCATCCGGAGGAGAGCAAAGGCCTCGCTTCGGGCGATACCAGCTAGCAGGCACGCCGAGAAGCGACATGTTGAACTCCAGAGAACCGAAAAACCCTCTTTCCTTCTAGGCAGGAAGCAAGAGCCGCCCCGTCCCCTGGCCGAATCTCGGGGTCCCCCTGCCAGCAGCGAGCAGCACAGCAGGCCCGAGCCGCGGCCGCCCGCACG
>VZTL01059141.1:0-11503 GCA_013400535.1 Scopus umbretta | reverse complement strand
TCTTCCCCGGTTCGGTGGGCCGCGGCGTGGCGCAGAGGGCGCCTCCTCCCCGGCGGGATGGGTGGCGAGGGTGGATCTGAGCGGGGGGTCGGGATGTAATGCTACCCCGACCACCTCAGCGCTGCTTTGGAGCTGAAGTGGGAGGGTTTCTGGAAGCAGCAGGGCAAAAATAGCAAAAAAGCAGCAGGCTGCCAAGCAGGCGCAGGCTTACTCGAACAGGTAAACCCTATTCGCAAAGGCTGCGCAAAAACCACAGTCAGCACCGGCTTACCTTAAAAGACCAGGCTGAAAACCATGGCGGCTCAAATGCTGTTTCATCAGAGTTTCGATCGTTCCTGCCTTGGCCGGGATGGACAGCCGGAGGCGGCAGCAGCCTCAACCGTCCCATTTTAACTTGCCGTCCTTGCCTGCCAGAGACCTAAGCAGCCTGGTTTCCTACAAATGTCTCTCATGCCTGACTGCCAGCTCCGACTAGAAGCCTTTCCTAAAACTAATTCCTTCCGAGGGCGTCTCGCCCATGCACATGGTCTTGAGTAATAGCATGGAGCGCACTTGGAGAAGGCATCTGTGGTCTACGCTAAAGGTACAGAAGTGTAAATGTCTTTGAGACCTTTAGCTCCTCTTGGCTGGAATGAGCCAATGGTTTCAAACATCATCAGAGGCAAGTGGGATGGACAGACACAGTGTGGTGGCCTAAGAGCTGTTTACTGAGGATGTATCACCAGATATTTAATGGGTATTCTCTTACTAAATTCTTGCATCTACAGATCTAACGCGATCTGCCGTCTAAATGTAGCTATTTAAATAATGGAAATGGCAGCAGAAAGCAAAAGAAGAAGAAAAAGCAGGGGATCTGCCTAGTATCTGCAACGCAAGTGATGTTAAGGACAAGCAAAAGATAAAGGGTCCTCTTCTTCACCCCGAGTGCCACACCCGGTTTTGTTCCAGTGTCTGGCAGTAGTATCTCAGCCCCCAAAAGCTACCATCTTTGTGGTAAAGAAATCCCATCTGCAAGGCAGAAGTTTATTGAGAGAACTTAACGGTGCCCTATTCCCCAGCACACTGAATTTTGGGAGGTGGGCTTTTTCATAACATGCAATTTAAAATAGCCAGAAACTGCGAAAGTGGAAGGAGGCAAAAGAAAGATAGATCCAGGGAAAAGCATAGTCCAAGTGATAAGAATTAGGGGGAAATGGGGATGGAGATGTTACATGATTCTCCCATGAAAGAACCTGTAGGCCGCTTGCAACCCTCAGATTTTAAAATTGTACTAGATGCTAATTTTTTATTTATCTGAGGTGTCCGGTGCTTGGGCATATGGAGAGAGGTGTACGGAAGGCATTTGATAAAAATGAATAACTGATTGGTATTTATTGCAACACCAATTATATGCTGTTGCAGGTGTTCTCTTCATTCAATCAGCTAAAGTGGCAATCGGCTGTAAACAAGTGATTCACAAGGCGGCAGCTAGCCTTGCTTGTCTTTCTGCGACCTGCCACCTCGTGACACGCAGCACCCTGAGGTGAGACCCAGTGACCTCTACAGAGGAGCGATGTACAGAAGAAATGAGATGTGCGGAAGCCAGCAGCGTGGAGTAAGCTAGTCGGGAGCAGGGGCCGCGGGGCGGGGACAGGTCCAAGCAGGTCTAAGCTGGAAACCTACCTCTAGACAGGAGGGAAATGCCTTTTCATCCAAAATTCACAGATGTCTTTTAGGGGTTTTGCATTAGTAGGGTAAGTCAACCCCTTCTCAGGAGACAAAGTAAAATCCGAGTCCTTATACTAGGGCTCTTTAGCAGTTTTTGAACGGTGGCGGTTACAGAAACATTTTTCAGTAAGAAGCGTTTCTGTGAACAACTAAGTAGGAAGGGACAGGGGAGAGGACATATGGACACCACTCCTGCTTCCACACAGCACCTGCTGTCTCATGCGTATGGAAAGAGGAAAAGGCAAGCCTATTTCTTAACAACAGCTGAATTGTATGCACGTGCAAGCTCTCTAGTTTGGGTTATTTTGCTGTCAAAACAGTTCAACTTATCCTGACATTTGTGCAGTCGCGACAATGAGGCTAAAGAAACTTTAAAGTTAGACTTGAAATTAAACCTTGAGTATTAATGGGCCATATATTTCTCTTTGCTTTGAATTTTCATCTTCCTGGGAGTTTCCCATGCCTTAGAGCATGCTCTGCAGCTTTTAGTTTCAGTCTGGCTGGATAGTTGGAGCACTGCCTTGGTATTGCACAGAAGGTCAAACTAGCATCATTTTTTGAATAGTGGGAGTTAAATCACCTGAGAACGCATTAGATACTGGCACAGGTGTACCTTCCTCATAAATGCCCGTTATATTTCAAATCACTATGTCTTGAAAGGGAGCTTTTTTAAAAGCCTTAAAACATGCGTGTAGGAAATTGCAGGCATGGTCACTGAATGCGCAGAGACACGGCGTTTTCTCCAAGCTGGAAGAGCTTTGGCAAGAACCGCTGGAAGAACTGCCCTATGGCATAGAAGCTGGGGCAAGTCTCCTGGGGACGGTGACTCGAGGTCAAGTCGCTGCTCCAAATCAGAGGAAGAAGCGTTTGAACCGCGTCCCTCGCACGGTAGTTGAGTGTCTTACTCATGGAGCTATTAAATATCAGAGACTTTGACCTCTCCCTTGAGTGCATAGGCCTTATCAGCTGTGCTCACTTTTGAGTCCTCCCCACGCTTGCATCACTGGCGTGCACGCTGGCTGTAGAGGGAGGCTCAGGCAGGGGCCATCTCCAGGCAGAGGCCATGGGGACATTTGGGGCCGGAGCACAGGCCTAGGTTTGTACCTGGAAGGGCCTGAAGAAGGTCAAGCACCAAAACTGTTGCAGAAGGCCAAGCCGGTATTTCTGTAGCAGCCTGTTGCAATAAATGAGTTTGGCACTCAGATCCAGTTTCAGTCTTCCGAAGCACAGCATGCGTCCTGCGTGCTTGAGCTGCATTCAGGCTACAGCTAAGCTAAAGCAACAGTGCTTTGGCTTAGGAAAATGTGTTTGTCACGGAGCTTGGGATGCTTACTTCGGATCAAGAACTCCTCTGTGGCAGGCGATTCACTGAACATTTAAGATGCTTTCAGTGCCCTTTTGTACTAACAGAAAAATGCAAAAGGTCCTTAGTATGGACCTGGATCTGATGACATGAACACCTAGACGCCCCTTCGGAGTACTAGGCACGCTTGGCACCTTCCAAAGGCTCAGTTTTACAGGACTCAGGACCTGCTCAGCACTGCAAACCTGCAGTGTATGAAAAGCTATGACCACACGTTCTCTTCTGATCATAGCTGATTTCAGATCAGCTCACCGCTGACTTGTTTTCCAAAGTACCGATTGCCCAAGGTTACCCTCTCCTGAAATCTGTTGGCCGTGCTTCTCATGTGAGCACTGAGTTGCAACAAGGGATGATATGAGTGCTCCTTGTCTGCTTCTGCCTGTGGTAGCTGGCTGAGTTACAATCACCATGGAAGTTATCATCAGTCACCGAAAATGAGAACGCCCTCACTGAACTATTTACAAAGTAAAAACCCCAAGGTTCCCCAAGTGCCACAAAGAGATGCCTTTTCCTCGGTACAGTTTCAAACCACGATGAAATCCTGTGCGGAAGTACTAGGTTTACCAGTACACAATGAAAACAGTGAATCCAGAGTATTCCTTTTAAAAGACTGAGTTGCTTTCTTGTGGCAAAAAGCAATTCTTTCAACTCTTACTGAACGATTATTCCAAATTGCATGGGTAGCCAATGAATGATACGGCGCAGAGCTGTTGTCAGTTCTTCCATGTATTGTTTACTTTTTGAGGAACTACTTGTTTTCTAAAGGAAAGTACATCATCCCAGAAAGCAAGTCACAGTGTATAAACAGTGCCACAGACAGCATAGAAAGTTCTGCTGAACTATCACATGGCAAATCATGCAAATCCCTGTGTAGAGCTGAATGAACACCTCTCACAGATTCCTGTTTTGCACTTGCTTCTGCTTTTGTGAAACGAGAGCAAATTTTCCCTCAGGGAACACATTTGCAGACAGGGGTAGCAGCAAACTAAAGAAATACAGTGCATGTAACCTTTGAGATGTTATAATAAAAGACAAAGAATAATGACATGGTTTGGAAAAAGTGAAATGCTGAAATGTGATTATACACTTTGTGACATAATAAACTTTCAACGTCTCTCATTTCCCAATATTTTTAACTCTCCAGGGATGAAATCGTGACTTTTGTCTTACATTATAGGGGTTGCTCATAGATACAGAAGGTATAAATCAAAAGTAACAGGGAGAGATGAAGAAAATAGGGAGACAGTGTGGAGTGACAAACTGGGGAAAAAAGTAAGTGATACAGGTATATTGAAATTGATGAGGAAATGGATGTACAAGTACTTCAGAGATAATACAGAAGTTAAAATCTTCAGGTATGGTGCACTTGGTGGTTTTTAGGGCCATTGCTGGAAGCTGGAACTTGCTGCGGGTTTTTTTGTAAAATACTGCACTTACTATGAAATAATTCTATCAGAAAAAAAAAAAAAACAAAAACCTGCTAACCAAAATACCACTGTAGAATAGACTTTTTAAAGAAGCTGTATGTGGAAACTGATAAATTATTAAATTACTACATTAGAACAAATCTTTTTATAATGCATATAAATTAGTTAAGTCATAAGAAAAAAAGAGATTAAATAGTAGAAGCTGTATCCCTTGTAGTGCCTGTGGTTGGTCCTAATTCCTAGTGTATCTAACCCTAATATGACAGTAAAACCATATGCAGAGGGGTCCTCATTTCTAGTATTACTGGTCACTTTGCATGATAAAATAAAATGCCATGAGATTTGGTAGTTCTAGTTAAGGGTTTTGCTGTGGTCTCATAAGGATGTAAGTAACGTATTGCCTAAAGGCTGCCCAGCTTTCTCGTAGCTACCTTATACATGCGAGGAGGAAGCTCCCTCCCTTAAACTGCTCTGGTTCTTTGACCTTCACAGGTTTAGTTGTTTGGAGTTTGGATTGATTTGGTTTGGTTTTTTCACTGTAGCAGGTTGTACTAGCCACTGCCAGAACTCTCTGTTACTGGTAAAAATGCTCACAGTAGCACCCCTGGCAAGGACAGGATTTATATTCAGCCCCAGAACTGCGCAGGGAATGGTTCTGAGCCATATGAAAACATAGCATCCCAAATAGGGAGGAAAAGACAATAACCCGTTCTCATGGACCGTAATCACTCCCTCCTCTTTTCCCCTCCAAAAATCACAGGTGGAGCAAATCCAAACATTCCATCTAGATCATCTGCAATTGTTTTGTTTTGATTTTTACCACTTCACTATGTACTTACTAGCATTAATTCTAATTCTGCAATTAAAAATCGTGACAAAGCTCAAATCGTCCATTTTATTATGAAACCCTGACAATTTTAGAACTTTTTTTCCCATGTTCTTTTTGAATTGAAACATTGCTAGGACTAACCCTTTCGGACAAGCAATTTAATTTTCAGTGAATTGGCAATTACTGATTTAATCTCTGACCTTGCCCTTTAAAAAAAAGTTCTCAGCAGCTCTAGTCAGGGTATGACCTGGCACAGGAGAGCTAGTTCCTTCCTCCCTTGCAGCCTCATTTCTCAGAAGACCGTGAACTTTCAGTAAACACAGACACGGATATAGACTACTTGCTCTTCTCAGTACATTTTCATAAAACTTTGGGATTTTCAGCAACATGGACAACACTTGTGCCTGAAGGCAGGTGCCTTGGCATCACATAGCAGGGCAGAATACGGGTGGAAAGAATTGCAGCTACCTAACTTCAGTCAGAAAAAAAAATGAAGATTTTATATAACTTAGTGTCTCAAAATTATATTTCGAAACACAACAGTGCAAGTGGCTGGCGTTTAAAGACTGATCAGCTGCATAGCAAAAGCTGTCTGAAGAATGTGAAAATAGGGATATGAACAAGATTTATTAAGTAAATTGGTAAGAAAAGGTGCACATTTAAAACTTTTTCATAGCGGTCATTTTCTCTCTTTACTCCTGTACTGCTTCCTTTGTAGCTTTGGCTTGGGACTAGAGCTGAGAGGGGGAAAGAGGAAAGGGAAGGATATTCAGCTGAAGATCTTTGAGTTTGGGTCAACAGCTGCAGCATCTTGCATTATCCCTGCGTGTTCCCAGATACAGTTTCTCAGGACAGTCTGTCAGGGACTGGCATCCGTTCTGTCCCAGAGGGCATCTGGAAGAATTTGTACTGATGGGATTCCAAGATGCTCAAGTCCGGTTTACTGCAATAACCAAAGCAAACTTTTGATCAGAAGATCGTGCTGGATAGTAATATTGCTGCAATCCTCGGGCATGAAGGCCACCCTCTACTGACTTGAACTGCTGTCTAGGGAGGTCTGCTCCTTGCTGGGGGCTTAGATCTGGGATATTGTGGAGAGGCCGATGCAGCTTGTCCAGCTCTCAGACTGTTCACCCCTGCTGCTCTTCGAGGTGGACACCAATGCTGCTACCAGGGGAGGCCTGGGGTGTATTGAGCATGACTACATGACCTCTGGGCAAGGACATGGGGGCCCAAATAGTTTTGTCCTTGATCCTGTGGGTGAGAGGGAAGGGCTTGACAAGGAGTGGATGGATCCTTTGGATCAATGTCTGTTTGCACAGCTGGTGTCAATGACAGATTTGTTTTTTATGACCGTGGGTCCTTTGTGAGGATCAAAAACTGTTGGGAAGAGATAGGATCCCACCTGACTAAGCAGGGCAAAAACATCTTTGCCAACAGGCTGGACAACCTGGTAAAGAGAGACTGAAACTGGGAGTGATGGGAGAGGGAAATGACAACCCACAGCCAAGTGAGGAAGCAGTGGACTGGATTGGCAAGCGAAAGATGCAGGGTGGACAAGAAAATCCTTGAAACCAGCAGTACCAGACTGAAAGGGACCTCAAGCATATACACTCAAATAAGGAAGTGCCAAGAGAACAACATTATGGAGGAAAGCTTTCACATATTTCCTGGGAAATCAGCACAACTGTCTGGCTCTCTGAAATGCCTGTAGACTAATGCATACAGCATGGATGGCAAAAAGAAGGAATTTGAGCTCTGTGTGCTGTTGCTACAATCTCATTGGGGTCACAGAGACATAGTGGGATAGCTCACATGGCTGGAGTGCTGCCACAGAGAGATCCAGGTGCGTTGGGTGTCCTTCAAGGAGAGGGAGGAGAGGGAATTGCCCTTTATGTGACAGCAGCAGGAATGTGTGGGGCTTTCCCTAGAGATGGATGATAAGCTAGTGGGGAGTTTACCGGTTACGATTGGAGGGCAGACCAACAAGGGCAACACAGTGGGTGTTTACTGTAGACCATCCGATTAGGAAGAAGTAGATGAGGTACCTTCTTCAAACAACTGGAAGAAACCTCATGTTCACAGGTCCTGGTCCTCACGGGGAACTTCAAACACCCCGATATCTGCTGGAGGGACAGCACAGCAAGGCACAAGTAGTCCAGGAGGTTTCTGGAGTGCATTTATGGGTACTTCTGGACACAGATGATCAAGGAGTCAATGATGGGAGGCACTCTGCTGGACCTCATACTTACAAACAAGGAAGAACTGGTCAGGTGTGTGAAGCAATTGGGAGCAACTTTGGCTGCAGTGATTGTAAAATGGTGAGGTTCAGAATACAGAGGGGACAGAGCAAGGCAAAATGAGATTCACAACCCTGAACTGCAGGGCAGCAGATTTTACCTGCTCAGGGACCTACTTACAGGAATCCCATAGGAGGTGGACCAGCAGAGAAGAGGGTTCCAGGCAAGTTTGCTGATTTTTCAAGGACCACTTCCTCCAAGCTCGAGCAGTCTATCCTGATTTGCAGAAAGTCAAGCAAAGGTGGCAAGAGATCTGCATGGATGGACAAGGAGCTCCCGACAAAACTCTGACATAAAAAGGAAGTATAACAAGAGGTGGGAGTAGGGACAGGTGACTTGTAAGGAATATAGAAACACTGTCCGAGCATGCAGGAATAGTAGAAAAGCCAAAACCCACCAGGATTTGAATCTGTTAAGGGATATGAAGGGCCACCAGAAAGGCTTCTACAAGTATCTCAGCAGGAAGGGCCCAGTACTGAATGGGACCTGGAAGCTGTAACAAATGACACAGAAATGGCCAAGATACTCAATGCCGCCTTTGCTTCAATATTCACAGATAAAATTTGCCTTCAGGAATTTCAGGTCCTTGAAAACAGGGGGAAAGTTTGGGCCAAGGAAGACTTACCCTTTGTGGAGGAGGATTCGGGTAGGGAACATTTAAACCAGCCAGACACACAGAAGTCCATGGGACCTGATAGAATGCAGCCGTGAGTGCTGAGGGAGCAGCTAATGTCACTTCAAGGCCACTCTTGATTGTCTTTGAAGGGTTTTGGCAATCAGGAAGGTTACTGAAGACTGGAAGAAAACAAATGCCACTCATCTTCAGGAAGGACAAGAAGAAACTATAGGCTGGTCAGCCTCACCCTGATCCCTAGGAAGGTGATGGAGCAAATCCTCCTGGGAACCATTTCCCAGGATGCAAGACAAGACAAGAAGGTGATTGGAAGAAGTCAGCATGGATTTACAAAGGGGAGATTGTGCCTCACCCTCCCAGTAGCCTTCTACAATGAAATGAATGGCTTGGACGATGAAGGAACAGCCGTGGATGTTTACTTTTACTTATGTTGAAAGCACGCTTTCATCACTGTCTCCCATAACATTCTCATAGACAAATTGATGACTAAATAAATGGACAGTGAGGTGGATCGAAAACTGGCTGTATGACTGGGCCCAGAGGATTGTGATCAGCAGTGCAAAGTCCAGCTGGAGGCCAGTCACTGGTGGTGTACCCAAGGGGTCAACACTGGTGCCAGTGCTGTTTAACATCTTAATTAACAACCTGGATAGTAGGGCTGCATGCACCCTCAGCAAGCTTGCAAAACTGGGATGACTAGCTGATACACCAGACAGTTGCACTGCCATTCAGAAAGACCTCCAGAGGGTGGAGAAATGGGCTGCAGGAACCTCATGAAATTCAGCAGAGGGTGATGTAAAGTCCTGCCTCTGAGGAGGAACAACCCCAGGCACCAGGACAAGCTGAGGCACGGTAGGCTGGAAAGCAGCTTTGCAGTAAAGAACCTGGGGGTCCCGGTGCACACCAAGTGGAACATGAGCCAGCAATATGCCCTTGCTGCAAAGGCGGCCAACAGACTCCTGGGTTGCATCAGGTCAAGGGAGGAGATCCTTCCCCTCTACTCCATCTTAGGGAGACACGTACCTGGAGCGCTGGGTCCAGTCCTGGACTCCCCAGTGAAAGAGAGATATGTACATACATATCAGGGCTGGAAAAAAGCCATGAAGACGGTTAGGGACTGGCACATCTATCTTATGAGGAGAGGCTGAGACAGCCAGGACTGTTTAGATCTTATCGACATTTATGAACACCTGCTGGAGGTAGGGAAGACAGAGCCAGACTCTTCTCAGCAGTGCCCAGCAAAAAGATATGGGGCAATGGGCACAGATTGAAATATGGGAAATTCCATTTAAACATATAAAAAAAATTCTTCACTCTGAGGTTGAAGAAAACACTGGCACAGGTTGCCCAGAGGTATTGTGGAGTCTCCGTCCTTGGAGATACTCAAATCCCAATTGGACATGGCACTCAGCAACCAACTCTAGCTGTTCCTCCTTTGAGCAGGGTTTGGACTAGATGATCTCCAGAGGTCCCTTCCAGCCTCAACTGTTGTGTGATTCTGTGATATTTACGCAAAAGCCCAGTTGACCTTTGGCAATGTGAGACTGAAAAGCAGTGAAAAAAATCACAGCTAAATTTTTCGTAATGGAATAAGCAGTGTAATACTATTAATTTAAAATCCCCGGAACAGCAGCACAGCACGTGTAACATACAGAGCACTCACATGTCTGTCTGTTTAATTCCAAAATGTTCATGTAGAAGGCAGATCAAAATCGTTCTCTGTGATTTGCTTGGCAGATTTGCATGGGGAAAGAAAGCCTTTATACTTGGGGAACTGAAAGTTAGCTATATTCTCTGCTGTTTATTAGGTCTCTTTCTATAAAGCCATGCTGGGTGCTGGTTACAAATATAGCATTTTAGCATTCTGCAGAAGAGCAGGCTGCTTCTGCATCATTTAGTCTTATAATCTCTATGCTTTTCAAATCATATCTGTAGCCTAATTTCAGCAGTTTTCTTATGAAATGTAACAGTATTTAAAAGCTGAAGGCACTGATAAAACTGCTTTGGAGTTTTTGCTTGTCATTTTGTTTTGTTGCTTTATTTTGATGCTTTTACTTTTCATCTTTCTCTGTCTCCCACTGCAATAAGCAGACCTGCCATTCTTAAGAACTCTGTGGCATCGCTACACTAGCTGAAAAAAGGATGAAGGGCAGAAACTAGGCAGAAAAATAGAGGGAAGTTGCAAAGGATGGGAGAAAAGCAAAGGAGAGGAAGTTTGGCGAGAGCTGTGGGATTTGCTACATGAAGTAACCAAAGCCTTTAAAAATAAGGGGTGGAATTAATTCCACCTAACTTCAGATGTTCTCAGCTTCAATTTCTCAGCTTTCCTGGGTTGCCTTAATAGTGGAGAAAGATAAGCTCTTGTACA
The DNA here is from genome assembly GCA_013400535.1 of Scopus umbretta. NCBI lineage: Eukaryota > Metazoa > Chordata > Aves > Pelecaniformes > Scopidae > Scopus > Scopus umbretta. The sequence continues at coordinate 875 of VZTL01059141.1, read as the reverse complement.
CTGTAATTCACCTCGCTGTTTTAATAGGCTGCTTGAAGGTGGGATGACTTGTGTCCTAGAAATGTTTCTTTCTCCCTACCAACAATACAAGGCATAGAGGATGAACTCAAATGTACATTTGTGTGCATTTACTAAACCAACCTCAATTCTCTAGCACTATTTTGAACACCTGAAGTGAAGAAAAGGAAGCCGAACCGCAGAAGTAGCCTGGGCAGCTCATACCTGCCAGAGCTGGTAGTGCCCCAGAGCACCTGGAACCCAAATCACCCAGTATATTTATTTGGCATGTTTAGTGCTGTTTTCCCTTTCTGTTCTCCACAGTGGTGTCTGGGTCTGAAATGCAGAGAGTATATGTAGGGTCTGGTTGTTTGGCTTGGGTTTGGGGCTGTAAGGGTGACAACTCCTTCTGGGGTTGCCTGGCTGTCCTCAATGGCCACCTGGGTCCCTTCTTCCTCAGATGCTCTGGAATTGCTTGCTGGGACTTGATGTTGGCTGCAAAATTCCAGGCGTGGGCAGATGTGCAAATCTTATCAGATGTGTTGCTCCTTTCCATTAGCGCAGCTCTGCTGTTTTGGGGCAGATGTGGTCCTTGTCATCAGGATACCTTTTCTCATGAATTTGCTGTGTCAGGAAACCACAGTCTCAGTATTATTGCAAATGCCAGAAAGACAAGAAAGATGGTAGAGATTTCTGAAAGGTCTGGGTGATAGCCTAGAGCTGCTATAGTGAGTATATGTCCCTTGGGTGAACAAATGTGCAGTAAGCTAGACATAGCTGGTTATAAAGCAGCATTTAAGCACAGAGGATTCATCCAAACAAGACGCCGTACAGGTGAAGAGGTAACTTGATCCAGCAGTGAAGCTATGCAGAGAGAA
>VZTL01059140.1:44777-55515 GCA_013400535.1 Scopus umbretta | reverse complement strand
CCCCCCCCCCCCCCCCAAAACAGAGGTGGAGGGAAAGATCTAAGCCGTTGCTTCCCAGTCATAAAGCACAGGAATCTTGAAATGACTGGAGTGTTGTGTGTGGTCTTGGCCTCGCCCACTGACCCTGCTTTCTTCCTCCCCTGTATCTGCCAAAACACGTTCTCGTGGAAGCAGACGAATTGGAGGTTGTCCCGGCATTCCCCCTCGCCCCTGAGAGGTAAAGAGAGTTCTCTGGTTTAACATTGGTGCGCTGCTCTAAGTAGCGGAACTTGCGTGGCCGCTGTTGCTCTTCATCCTCTAAGTGAGCCCCTTGGGGACGGTGTGGAGCGTCAGCGGGCTCGCACGGTAAGGGCCTATTGGCATGCACGTGACCGATAGCGGAGGGCTTCCGAGCAAAGGAGGCATTAATGCCACAGAGGTGGTGGGACTTGAGCCTATAGAATGCTTTCCTGTAGGCAATAAATAGTGCAATGTATGGTCGTTCTGTAATCATGGAATACCAGGGTGGAAGGAACCCCAAGGATCATCTGGTCCAACCTTGCTAGGCAGGAGCTCAGTCCAGACAAGATGGCCCAGCACCCTGTCCAGACGAGTCTTAAAAGTGGCCGGTGCAGCAGAGTCAACCACTTCCCTGAGGAGATTATTCCCGTGGCTGACTGTTCTCATTGTGAAAAATTTTCCGCTCTTGTCCAGGCAGAATCCCCCCCAAGAGTAACTTGTAACCATCACCCCTTGTCCTCTCCGTGTGACTCCTTGTAAAATGGGACTCTCCATCTTCTTTGTAACTACTCTTTAAGTTCTGGTACGTGGTGATGAGATCACCTCTAAGCCTCCTTTTCCCACGGCTGAAGAGACCCACTCTAAGGGGGGGGGGAATATCCATTTTTCTTAGTGGTTTCCTATGCATTTCGATAACTTTATCTGCTCATCTAGGTAGGAGCTTATTTTCCTATAGGTGGTAAGGGGAGGAGCAGGACAGTAGGTGTTCTTGCTTGAAATTCTTGTGCGGTACCAGATGGCATAGGAGCCATAGGAAGGTGGCTGGCTGGGAGTGGAAATAAGAGTTGGAAGGTTGTGTGCGTTATACAGATGAAACCATTATTATTCTGCGGTAGTGGGACTTGCAGAATTTTCTGTGAGTGACCTTGAAGAGAGAGCGAGTGCCGAACAAAAGCAGCTGGCAAGTGGTGTGAATTAGGGATTGTAGGAAACGCTAGGGAGCGTGGCCAGCCTCAGAGGAGTGGACGTGGTGTAACGAGGCTCGGCTTAAAAGCGCAGAGCAAGCTGAAGAAAAGGTACAAAGAAGTTGGTGCAGCTGTGTGCCGTTCGGAGGTGGTGTGTTTTGCCCCCAAAAGAGCATTCGTCTCTTCTGTTGTCACGCGATTGCCTGCAAGCTCCCCACTAAGAGATTGACGCTGAAATAAAGGGGAAGGATTTAGGAGGCAAAGGTGAGTTCTTAAAGACTACGTGTATGAGAAGGTGTGTCACCGGTCTAAATCATCCTTCCATGAAAAGAGCCCGGACTGTCTCTTGGTTGTGGAGTCACTCTTCTCGGTGAAGTCACAACTGGAGTCAGACAATTGGACTTGATTGGCAGGAGAATGCTGGCAGAGCGTTGGACTCTTTCACAGCAATGATGTCTGTCAGCCCTTTTCATTAAGTATTAAGCAACAAATCGGCACGTTTTTGGTTTTACTGTACGCTACAACTAGCGTGATTAGTAATCTGTTGTCGTAGTGGAAGTACTGTATGAAACAAATATTTAATCAATAATCACTCTTTTTGTAGAATTACTCCATGTCTGTGTATCTCGTTCGTCAGCTCACTTCAGCGATGCTTTTGCAGAGGTTAAAAATGAAAGGTATCAGAAACCCCGATCATTCCAGAGCGCTAAGTAAGTCAATTTAATGTGCCTGTCTGTACTTTATGAGGGTGGTTGGTGGCTCTTTAAAACCAGAACTGGCAATACTTGGGGGAATTTGCAGCATTTTGAAAAGAAGGTCCGTGCCCAGAGTATCGACGGTTCCCGTAGCCGTTGCTGAGGCATCATGCGGTTTTTCAGTGAGGCTCCCTGGGCGGGCAGGGAGGCGTGCCTAGCGATCCCACCCGAGGCGTTCTCACGGGAATGCCGTGAGCACCACGCGCTGTGGTGGGCTGCGAGATGTCCTAAACGCGGGTTCTCTTCGCTCGCGTGCGATGCCCTCTGTCTCCTCTGCGTACCTCGCTCACTGACGATTGTTTTATTTCTCTTTGCATGTTGGGTGGAGTTTGCTCTACTAACCACAGCGCACCCGCTGCATGTCAAACGATTTTGTGATGCCCAGTGTTTGCTGGTCGCTTATGAATAGTGAAACTCTTGTTGTTTGAGATCGCTATGAGCTAGTGCCCTAGATGCTTACTTTTTTCTAGTTCGCTGGAAATAAAGTATGTGTACCGGCGAAATCAAGGTTAGCATTTGAAATAACGATGTCTGTGTGTAACTTCTTAATTTATTTTACTAGTTAAAGAAAAACTAACTGCAGATCCTGACAGCGAGATTGCCACAACCAGTCTGCGGGTCTCTCTGATGTGTCCTGTAAGTACGGCTGGAAATGACCGTATGCAGATTGGGGTGATGACCTTTAGCGCCGAGTTGGGCTGCTTTTAACAGGCCCCGCTTCAGGAACTTTAACTGGCGTTCGGTTTATACCGATCCGTTACCCTGAAACAGCGGGGAGGAGGGTGCATCTACAGGCACCCGACTGTAGCAGCCTTCAGCCAGCCGCGGTGTAGAACTGTGAACGCCTCGGTTGTAGCGCAGTCAGAATCGAGTTGTTACTCGCGTGCGTATGGCGAGGTCTTTAGGAGGAGCGATCTCGTGTACTGAGGCGTTGGGACCAATTGGGCAGGGTGACGGAATAACTAAAGGGCACGGTGATAAATAAGACTTTGGATCTGCATGTCTTGGTGGTATTGTTTGTACCGCCGGCTGCTATAACAAACGGAAGAATTGATTACCGTGGAACAAGGTACCGCTGCCTTGGGGTTTCTCTTCCCAGGTAGAAAGTGGCCTTGTGTTAGGGACCGGTCTGTTAAGCCAAATGTTAAAATGGGCATAATGCCATTCTGAGGCTAACGTGACTGGAAGAACGCTCACAAAAAGGCTTGAAATACTTGCCTAAAAGAAAATGATAAAGCGGGTGCTTCAGCAGGTCTTTTAAGGAAAATAAAATCCTAGAACTAGCATCGATGCAGGTCCACTAGAAATGTTTCTGACCCTTTCCAACTCAGTGAAGACTCTGAGGATGGCTCTGTTGTTCCTTTAAGCGCGCCGTACGTGCTTTGATAGGGCGGACTTGCCTGCGGCAACCTTGGCGCTGGGCACCTCGGTAGTGAGAAGAGGCGGTTACTTTGCCGACTGCCTCCGATTTCACTGTTAGCCACCCAGGCCTACTTCACTGTCTTCTGTTCTGACGCTCTTTACGTGCATTTCCTGCAGCTGGGAAAAATGAGACTGACAATCCCATGCCGGGCTGTTACTTGCACACACCTGCAATGTTTTGATGCTGCTCTTTATCTTCAAATGAATGAAAAGAAGCCTACCTGGATCTGCCCTGTCTGTGACAAAAAGGCAGCTTATGAGAGCCTAATATTAGATGGGTAAGAGACTGGGCTTGCAGATTACACGGTTACTTAAAATTTTTCATGATGTCTTCGAGAACTACTGTTGTGACTTGAGGTTTAGTCATTTCGTACTATTTTCTTTGGCAAACTGCTTTAGACTGGGAGGAACCATTAGGCTCTGTTACAGCTTCTATTCCCATGTGATGAACTACGTAAGTTTATCTCCTAACTGCGTCGTCAAACTCTTGAACCTCACTCTACTTCCTCTGGAGAAATCCAAATGCGACGCCTAAGGACAGGTCTCCCTTTTACGTGACCCTGTCTCTGAAGCCATTAACTTTTAAAATTTAACAACTCATAAACAAGTGTCAAACGTGATTCAAAGGATGACAATTTCTGCTTCTGTGTGGAAATCTGTGAATTGCAGGAATGTTGGAGTGGGGTATGGGTAGGTTGGGATACTCTTGGGTTTTGAAGCCTGGAGGTCTGCGAAGGCTGTAATTACAGGCTCTCGGGTAAGACGAACTAGGCAGAGAGCACATGCAGGGGGCTGAAGGGGGTCATAATTAGATTTTCAGCTGTCTCTCCTTTTCACTTAGAGTAAAAAAATTCACTCAGCATCAAAAATGAAACCACTCCACTCTCTATTTTTCAGGCTCTTTATGGAAATCCTTAATGAATGTTCAGATGTGGATGAGATCAAATTCCAAGAAGATGGCTCCTGGTGCCCCATGAGGCCAAAGAAAGAAGCTGTCAAAGTCTCAAGTCCACAGTGCACCAAGATAGAAAGTATGTACGGCTGGGTACCGGTTGCAAACCAACACCAAGTCTGGGGGCCTTAGCTGTAGCTTGGGTAACACGTATGGATGTTGATGTCTTTGTGGAGGGCTCAATGCTTCCAACCCTCTTGTCATTTCAACTAAAAAGGAAGGGCTCTGTCTCTAAAAGTGTGCATTTTTGGCCTTTGGCTTTGATCTTTATAACAGCAGTTAAGAAAATGAAAGGTTGCTTTTGGTTTAGGTCCTTAAACTGTTAAGATTAAAGCTTGTGCTTTAATATTACCAACATACGATACAGAATAATGATGAAACGGCTCTTGGGCCGTAACGTTGTCCGTAGCGGCCAAGAAGATGAGCTAGAACAGGATTTGAGTTCCTGGTTGTGTTGCGAATAGGAACTGCTGATGTCAACAGCCTTTCAAAAGCAGTGATATCTCATTTTCTTGTTTAGGTTCCAGTGTTGTTAGCAAACCGTGCTCTGTGACGGTGGCCAATGAGGTAAACAAGAAGAAAGTTGACGTTATTGACTTGACGATAGAAAGCTCTTCTGACGAAGAGGAGGAGCCTCCTGCCAAAAGGAAGTGCATATTTATGTCTGAAACGCAAGGAAGCCCAACCAAAGGGTTTGTCAATTTTAAAGTTAGTTGTTATTCTGTGATGTCGCAGATAAACTGATGTGTAGACAAACGGACTTGTAATCTCTCTTCGGGATCCAGCTCCACCCACTTCCAGAGGAGAATTTCTAGGCCTCTCCTTGCAGAAGGTTGTATCGATACAGTACCTTTGTACAGGCAAAACACTATTAAATAGTTTTACATCTCTCAAGACTTGCGCTGACTGTTGCTGTGTTTGCAGGGATATTTCTCCATAGAAAAGGGAGCTGATTAAGCTAATGGACAGGATTCTTCCGAGAAAGCATGTTTTGCCAAGTGGAGGAGCTTTATGCCTTCTTGCTAAGTTAGCGTCATCCGAAAGGCTCTTCTCTGGCTGTCTGTTATACCCTTTATCTCATCTGCTCTGGTGCCCAGGAAAGTAGGCTGCATTGCGTGTCGCATCCATCCTGTCCGTCTTGGAAGGGAGGCGCTTTGTCTGGAATCAAGACAAGCTTCTCCTCCATCTCTCTGCTAAACTCTGGAACGTCTCGGACGCTGTTGGTGGCTGTGGTTATCGGGCAGCCCTGCACCTCAGTTAGCACGACCGATGACTTCCCAAGTCCTCTGTCAACTGCTCTGTCTTTGTAGTCACGCCTGACTTCGGCGGCGGGCTTAACCAGCCTCTTCGCTGCTGTGCCGCCTTCTGGCTGTCCCAATCTGTGCAACTCGGCTGCCGTTACTGCCTGTGGCTTCCGTAAAGTTCTTGCTCGTGGCCCGCAGGGCGCGAGAGACCTGCAGGGAGAGAGGGGCACCGGTTAGGCTCACCGGCAGTCGCTGCTCCGGGAAGGCGATCCCGAGCGTAGGCTTTTAGTAATGGCTTATTAGTTAGCGTCGCTGCGTGCGTGAGGTGTGCGTGTCTGTGTCTCAGCGTAGTGGCTTATGTCTTGTACTTAATAGTAATAAAACCAACCCCCTTCTGTTCTGCCAGCTCTTGCAATAACAAGCAGGTGTACTGTGTCTCTAGGACGCGGGAACGTGCGATCTTTGGCGAGCAAATAGTTGGTCATCTTCAACAACTTTCAGCAGTGATAGTGAAGTGCTGTTGCTTTTTGAGAGGATTGTGGAGGAGTCTCTTCTCCAAGAGACTCCTGCTTCTTACTCTTATAAGAAAAAATCGCTACAAATACATCTCTTAATGAAGTTTCAGAAGGCACCAAGGCTTCCTTCTGTGCTCCTGTGTTTGTCCAAGATGGCTACCTGCAACTGTAACTGTAGGAGGACTGAGTCGTCTTGTCTGTCTGTGACCAATGTATTTTCCTGACTGTTTGTGTACGGAAACAGCATGTTCTCATTCTTCAAATCCAAGTCAAAGCCAGGCTTTTGGGGAATAGCTTACCTCCCGTAAACAATGTTGCCTGTAGGCTAGGTCTGGCAAAACTGGGGGGTGTCTTCCCCATAGGCCGAAGCAATATAGGCTGAAGCATAGGAGGTGCTTGAGAAGGGAGGGTCTGAAACGCAAGCTTCTGAAATCAGAAGTCGCATAAATGCACCAGCGCAGCAGCCTGGGGAGGAAGACATGAGTGGGTAACACTCATGGCTGGTGGGAGCCACGCGGAGCAGCTGGGAGAAGGACTCGGGGTGTTTCCACCTGACTTGGACCTCATGAAATATTTTATGCCTGCGGCTGGCGCCTGAACGCCTGCGGTGTCGTCTTTAACGGTGCCGCGAAGTAATCGGGCAGGAGGTGGGGGATGCGGAGGGGTTTTAACTGGTTGCGTGCTCCTGGAGAGCTGAACTTAGCTCAGGCTGTTGAGCGAAGGCGGGCGTGATATGTAACTCCCACCGTGTGTCACCTGTCTCGCGGTCCGTCGCGCCCTCGGCGTGACAGCTTAGCACCGAGGAGCGGTTACGCGGAGGAACCGAAAGGAGCGCTCTCCTCCTGGCTCTGCCTACCTGCGCGCCCCTCCCAGGGTGCTCCGCAGACGCAGGTGTCCGTTTCTGTCGCTGAATGGTAGACTGTTACAAATGACTCCAGCACTGTACTTCTGTTTTAATGCCAACTTGCTCTTATGTCACAGCTGCTGTTGAGAGCCAAGATACGGTCATGTTATTATGAAGACTGTTATGAAAGAGGAAATTAGAGTGGAATACTGTGTAGTGAGTAGCCACGCTGTAGTTGTGTTGTAACGTAGTGACCTTGTGAATGAGAGTGCACAGCGGTGCATAATTTCTCTTCTGTAACTAACGGCCAGGCTGTTTGTAACTTCCCGTGCTGTTTAAAACAGGGTTCTCATGTATCAGCCATCTACTGTCAGAGTGCCCAGCGTGACAACGGTCGATGCCGCTGCTATTCCTCCTTCATTAACAGACTACCCAGTACCATTCCATCGTCCACCAATATCCAGTATTTCATCAGACTTGCCAGGTAGGTGGTGGCTATTTTTCACGTGTATTCTGACAGCCTGATTAATTTGCGGGGTGGGTAAAAATCGGAGACTTGATCAGCGTTGTCGTGGCGCGCGTGTGTGTTTGTTTTAATGGAACAAGACTATAGGCAGTATTGCTGTGATGTGATGTCTAGGCAAGCCCAGTACAGGCTGTCTTTCCTGTTTCAGATGGCACTTGGCAACAGTGATGTGAAAAACGTTGCTTCTGGGGTAGAAACTGGCACTTTGTGAACGGCAGCCAGAAACGCTTCTCGCTATATTCCGTTAGATTTTGTGTAGGCATCCGGTCGTTACGTGTTGTAGATGCGAGGGGAGAGCAGCCGCTTGCTGAAGCGATAGACGCGTGCTGGCATCGACTGTCCCGGCCCTAGATGTCGGGATATTCTAGCTGATTCTAGGGGTGCTCTGTCTAGACTGTATGAAAAAGGTTAAGGTGAGCTACAATATGTAAGCTGACCTCTATTGACTTTCTTTACCTAGACATACCCTAAATGCCTATGATGTATGCTTCAACACTGCTGCTAAATGGCAGACAAAAGGTGGGGATACTGATTGTTTTCTATCCTGGCTCCTTGAAAAGAACGCTGTATGTAGGGACGCTGGGGGTTCCCTTGGCCGGCTGGAACGAACCCAGAGCCCAGGAAATGGCGACTTGCGGTGACAGGTGTCACGTGGGCCTCCTGTACTTCCCTCTCCCCCTCCATTGCCTGTCTCCATTTCTCCCCTGCAACATCTCTGGGTTTTTTCCTCTTCTTTCAGCACCAGTTTGGCAATGGGATGGATATCATTCCCCTTGTTTCTCTGTCCATTTTGGTTCCCTTACTGCTCCCTCCCTCCACTTCTCCCTTGTTAAGAAATCTGTTGTCTTCCCAAATTGGATAGGAGAGGAAGCTGGGAGAACGGAGGTCTAGAACTGTTGTCCACCTCTATCAGCTGAAACTGTAGAATGTGCAAGAACAAAAGAAACTGTCAATTCTGTAAAAGCAGCCAAGCTTAAAATCTCCTTCTCTAGTGGAGAAGAGGAGGAGAGATGCTGCTGGCCTGAACCGATCTGGAGGTGAGGGAAGAGGGAGGGAGGAAGCTTACCATTTCTTTCTGTTGACATAGCAAACACAAGGCCAGTATTTAGAAACCAAACAAAAAAAGGCTGTAATTTCTCGCTGGCTTCCTAATTTTAAATGTCTTGCCCTAAATGCTTCGACGCTAATGGTGTATGAGACGGGCACTAGTTGTCGCTGCTCTTAGAGGATTTATGTTGAACTACTTGTAGTTTCCTCTTCTTCGTTCCTTTTATTTGTCTAGACACAAAACGGGGATGATATTAGAAATGTGTCCTTATTGGCTGCCCGTGGGTGGAGGAAGAGACCTGCTGCTTGTTTTTGGACTTGTGCATGTTGTGACTTTCCTTCATTCCAGCATCTTTAATGTGATGACACTCTTCATGTCCCAGTTTGGCCAAGTCAGGTACAATATGCAGTGAAACGTGCATTATGAACCAACAGCTCCAAACGGCAACCTCCATCTAAGCAACCGCATTGAACCACCCCGCAATGTCCAGCGAATAACACATCATTGTGTCATTCTCATTCTTAAAAAGAGCCACTTGTACTAGATAACTCGTTTTGCTGCTGCCTGAAGTAGTCGTTGAGAGTGGTGTCACAGTGGTATATTCCATGTAGAAGACTGTGTAACAATTGCAAAATCTGTTCTACGACCACAAAAAATGTTCCTTAAACTTGTTGCGTGTGAATAAAAGACAGACTCACCAATTTCTTGTCCTTCTCTTCTTTCCAGGTCTGGATTTTCTTTCGCTAATCCCAGTTGATTCACAGGTATGTTTCTAAACTGCTACGGGGTTAATTTCCAACTCTGGGTTTTGCGGCATAACTGCTCGAGTAACATTCCGGATGCTGTCACCATCCACACCGTGTTTGCAGTCCACTTGCTTAGACCTAACCGCAGACCAGGAAAATCCATTTCCCCACCAAGAGGTGGTGATGAAGATGCGTTGAGGGAGGATTTGGTTTAGCCTCGCTAGGATAAATCCAGGCACGGAAACTGGCTCTTTGTTGATAGTTTGCCTTTCTTAAAGCGGATACTTGGACAGCATTAACGTGATCACACCCGTCGTGTACTTCACGCTCTTAGTGCGTACTGTGTATCCACAGGCCGGGTTAAGCTCTGTAAATATACTTCACCGATTGCCGTTTCCGTTGGTTTCGATATTAGTGGGAGATTAAGTTCTTTCAAGAAAATATCTTCATTAATTTGCTGGGCGCATGACCGAACACTTTTATAAGTCGTTCCTCCGTGTAACACCTAAACCCCATTGGCTTTGGACTACGTGGAAATGTTGTAGGTCAGAAGTAACTAGGCGGTGCTTTTCCTTTTCCTGGAAACTTCAGTGTTACCAAGTCAGGGAGAATGATTCTTGCCGTAACTAGATTCCTGCACGGACAGACGACAGCCTTGACGTGCGGGGCAATATTGGCTCCCTAGCTGAGACAGGAGGATCTGAAGCAGACCCTCCCTCTCGTCTGTCTGTCACTAGCGGACAACAGTAATAAGGGCTCTACTGCAGAGCTGCCTTTCTGGTGCCTTAAAAACAAAGGATGAACTTCCTCCTTTTCTTTCCACTTACCGCGCCTTGCAACGCTCTGTGCCTGACCTTGAGATCTGAACTGCTGAAAGTGGGAATAACAGAAGTTTGTTCATGTGGGAGACTGGAAGCAGCTATGCTGCTGTGAAGGGTCCGCTTTGGACAGTTCAAACCAGGTCAGGCTCAGTTCCGAACAGGTGCCGGAGGTTGGAATCCACAGGGTAAGAGGCAGTAAGACGTGTTGAACAACGCGTGCGTGTGTTGGGGTGTCTTGTACTGTCCTCTTCTTTTGACACCTGGCAACCTTGTTCTGTTTCTAAATGCTGAAAACGATTAGCTCTGCTTTTTGAGGAGGCTTGTCTTCCACTTCAGGAAATGGAAATCAAATTTTTTTTTTTATCAGACTTGATCAGGGCTCGCTCATCACTGCTAAAATGTTGAGAGACCCCCGTGTATCGCTGCGGGGATATACTGTGAAAATGTTGATGCGTACAGCTGCTGCCGTGGGAGGGGACGGAATTATTCTAACCTCCCTCGAAGCGGCAAAAAGCGTTCCGCTGCCTTTCGCGATGGAAGGAGCCTGAAGGGCGCAGTTGTGCCCAGCAGCTGTGGGCAGCCAACGTTCTCCAAATGCTAAGGGGCTTTGGTGCGATCGTCACGCGGTCACGACAGTGTTCCTTAATGCGCTAGTAAATGCTCAAGCTAACCAGTTGGGGG
>VZTL01059140.1:22071-44731 GCA_013400535.1 Scopus umbretta | reverse complement strand
AGGGCTCGTGGCTACCATCTCCGCTTGCTTACTTGCTGGTTTGCGGAACTCCGGTTCTCGCTATGCCCGTGTCAACGAGGTTCTGCCAGGAACGTGTTTTGTGCGTGTCGTAGGGAAGATGTATCTTCAGAGCATACATTTCCCTTGTGCAGTTAGTCTCTTCATTCTTCGTTGTTTGTTTCAAGCAGTACTGTCCTCCTATGTTTTTGGATAGTCTCACCTCAACCTTAACAAGCAGCACGCCTGGCAGCATCATCACATCAACCAGTCACCACGAGAGCAGCACGCACGTTAGCTCCTCCAGCAGGAGCGAGACCGGAGTGATAACCAGCAGCGGAGGCAGCGCTCCCGACATCATCTCGCTGGACTGAACCAAGGGGCAGCACGGGACTCCAGGAGAAATCCCACAGAGCTGCTGCTTCTCTCTCTGGAACTTCAGCATCTCGGAAGTTATTCTGATATTTATTGAAAGGATTTGCTTTCTGGGAAACGGAGTAAATTCATCTACGCTAGGAACAGAAGTGATAGATTTTTTTTTTTTTGGTTTGTTAGGTTTTTTTTTTGGTTTCTTTGTTTTTTCTTCCCCCCCCCTTGCTCATTGAATAGCTGGTATAGAAAAGGCCCCTTCAGAACACGCTTTTATGCTTTCGGCTTGTTCTGGGGAAACTATTTTTTTTTGTTGTTGTTGCTGGATGCATTCCACAAATGGTTTTTTAATTTTGTTGTAAATCGCAGCAATAATGTAAAAACAAACAAAAACTTTTTTTTAATAAAAAAAAAGGCACTTAACCACTCTAGAAGAGCAGCGACCTGGACAAAGGTGCAGAAGTGTATGGCGTCGGTCAATTTTTAATATTTTCACTGGGGCCTGTAATAAACTTCAGACAACGAAGCTCTGTGAAATAGCCATGATGTGTGGTGTATGTCTCTTGTTCCCCACTTCCCCCTTACCTGGCCATGGAGGGGAAGCCTCCAGAAATGGGAATTTTTTTTTTTTTTTTCCCCTCCACACAATCCTACGCTGTGGCTTCTTCCTCTTAACGCTCTTTGGGCTGGGGAGGGAACAAACTATCTATGCAAACCCTGCATCACACCATCTCTCTGCTGTCATGTCAGAATTAGGGCACCTTCCCCACCACTGAAAATCTCCAAACTGTGCGCAGTTGAGCGACAGCTGAATCTCCTGGTTGGTAATTTTTAAGAGGTGGTAGAAGAGGAAAAAAAAAAAAGCCTTTAAGCTCAAATTTAAGATTCTAATGTGCCTGGTGGCCCCCTTTGGGGGAGCCACCCCTCGCCAGCTGGTGAAGCACATGCTTTCTGTGGCAGCTGTAAGGAGATGAAATAGGAGTTACTTTCTCTGGTGCAGGATTATTTCCTAGGATCTCTTGTTGATGGCTTCTGGTGCTCCAGTAACCGCTGTATTCCGCTTGGGAATACCACGCTCTGACTTGCCACGGGGGAGGCTTGGCTTTTTGGAAAGACGAAAGCCGTAGCCGCAGAATGTTCCCACCCAACTGGAATGATGCGTTCGGGGCTCGGTGATGCTTTGTCCCCCATTATGTGGCCTCCTAATCATGGCTTTTCTAATTCGATGGGAATGACTTCCTCCTGTTTTACTCCTCTGATGCATCTGCTGCTTCGTTGTGTGTGCGCAGCGTCTCCCTGCACACCTCGAAGGATAACCTCAGCAGTGCTGTGTGGGGAAGAGGTCACAGACCAGGAAAACCAAGTCATTTCCATAGAGCTGGAATTATGGTATTGTCTATATATGTTGACAGAGCAGCTTTTCCGAGTGTTGTGTTTCTGTTGAGTAACTGTATTTGAGATTATTCCTTCCCTAGTTACCAGCTTTCACTTTTTCCTAATTTTGTGTTCCTTTTTTTCCTTATTTCTTTAGTCGGATGTCTGGTGCTTTTCGCCTTCCGTTACTGTGTTACAGTATTTGAACAAAGTACATGGATAAGAAATGTTGGAGCGGGATGTATTGTAACTCTTGTCTGCCCTGTACTCCCACCTTTAATGCTGCATTACTATTCCTCATTGCCTTTTTTTGTATGATCTTTCACAGCACTCTTCAATTCACGTGTTGGTCTTAATATTGCATCCAATCTCTCTTCTCCTTTCCTTATCTGTTTGAATTTTTTGTACCTGTTGAGGATCAGTTTTTAGCATGATTTATTTCCAATAAAGCCATGCTAGTCATGATTTTTTTTTTTTCCTAATGGCCTGCAGCAGATCAGTGTTTTCTGCATCACAAGTGCACAGTGGCCTGAACTATAAATACAGCGTGGGGAGAGGTTCCAGAGTCGTTCTGAATAAAGCGTTTAAAACTGGTACCTGTTGCTGAAGATGCCGTTTGTACTCTTAATCATAGAATCGTTAAGGTTGGAAAAGCCCTCTGAGATCATCCAGTCCAACCATCAACCCAACACCTCCATGCCTACTAAACCATGTCTCAAAGTGCCACATCCACACGTGTTTTGAACCCCTCCAGGGATGGGGACTCCACCCCCTCCCTGGGCAGCCTGTGCCAATGCCTCACCACTCTTTCAGGAAAGAAATGTTTCCTCATAGCCAACCTAAACCTCCCCGGACTCAACTTGAGGCCATTTCCTCTCATCCTAATGCCGAGCTGAAGCATGACTTGGGTAATTGCTGAAGGGACATCAGCATCTCGCCTGTACGCCAGAAAAGTAAAGTAAGGGTGGGTGCCATTTTTTTAGGACACATGCTCTAAACCCATCATGGTATTAGAAAATACAGTTGGCGTTTTGTTACATTAATTACTGTGCCCTGTTAGTAGTTACTTATCGGGGCTGGGGTACGGTTGTGTTCTCCAGCTGTTCTGGGCAGGAGTTTTGCAGCGGCGTTTAGCTTTAAACCTTTAGCCCCGTGACAGCCACGTCAAATGCAGGCTGAGGGCAGTTGAGCCTTGCCCGTTGAGGAGAAGGCTAGATTGTCGGAGGCTGCGGCGTGAGGCAAGCGTTGAGGGGAACGATGGAGCTTTCCTGCAAGGCCGAGGTACACGCGGTAGGTAATTACTAGGCCCAAGCCTTTTCAGTCACTCGCGTTTGGGGACGATGCCTATCGAGGGGGGTTGGAGCGCTGCAGTGCAGTCGTGTCGCCCGTTCCACGGGCCGCCTTCCACAAGACGGCAAAGCATTCACGTAAGCGGTGGTGGGTGGAGAGGGGGCTGCGGGTTGCAACTTGATCGAGGCCTGTACCCGCTCTGGCCCCGCTCTGCGCAAACCTGTCCATCGTAGCTAGGTGAGGCCTTGGTTTGCTTTTCCTTCAACAAGTTCTAAAATGCATCGGAAGGCCTAGCCAAGAACTAATAACATGAGGAAAATCTTGAAGAAAAGGTTAGACGATGTCTTACCTCTTTGGTTCCGCTATGGAAGTATCTGGTTACTGCTTTAGGCGCCCTATCTCAGAGAGGCCTTCAAACCAACTGCAGAAGGAAAGGAAAGCTGGCGAGTCTCGTGCAAAGTCCCTGTTCCGCACAGGTGACCGGCGCGCGATGAAACCCATCCTGCAAGAACCAGCCCCTTTTTTTTCCACCCCACCCACGCATTTGCTCCAGCTTTTTCTGGAAGTGAGCTAGCTGCTAAAATACTGGTTACAGAGAGGCTGTACTTACGCACCTGACGACTGTTAGCCTGAGCTGGCTTCTGATTTTCATACCTCCGGGTCCCATAAAGCTGTCCCAAAGAACCGTGAGCCGTGCAGGCGGGGCTTTGCTGCCCAGCGATACAGCACCAGCCCCAGGAGGTTCTGCACCTGGCCAGCAGCAAGAATTCGGGCATTTCCAACGTTTGTGGGGATTTTCTATATCTGCCTTTAAATCTAGGTGCTGGATGCTGGAAAGCTTACCTGTAACTGCAAGCCTTTCGCTCTCAGCCTTCCAGAGCACAGAGGATTCGAGTTTGGAAATGAAAGAATGCATCTTCTGGCTGAGAGGACAAAACCTGGCAGTTCAACAAGGATTTCTGCAAGAGCAACAACGCAGGGAGCTGCTTCCTAGGTCAAAAGACAATGGTGGGTTAGGCAAACTGTAAAGAACACCATTCGTCCTAGGCAACTGTTTGGTTTTTTTTTTAATGTGTGTTTTTGACACAGGCATCAGCATCCACAGACACGATACAGGCAACAACAATCCCCTAAGTTAAATCAGCACGTCGTTTTACTTTCTTTTTTCAGTGGGTCATGCCATCATCGCAACATGTTAACACTGTGCGTGTATTCAATGTGACACTCTAAAAACTTTCCCTTTCCTTCCTGGTTTTATGAGGAAACGGGCATCGGGACAAAACTGGGCGGTGTATCACACAACGTGAAACAGAAGTGGTTATAACTTACCTAGGAAGTTATCCAGAGGTGGAGTACCCTCCTTCAAGCCTTTGCGTTTACGTATTCCAGCCACAACTTGCCAAGGACAAGAATTTGCGTCGTGAGGATCTCCAGGCAAAATCTGCCAGTGATCGGAGACACGCTGTGGAAAAGCCTGGCCACCAGCGTTGGGTCTCAAGTTGGTGGTAAAACCTAGTGGGAAGGAAAAAATAAAAGTGAAAAAGGGATGAGCCAGCTACAGGGAAAAAAATAAAACTGTGTTTTTGTGATTTTCTGCACAGACAAAACCCTAAAAACATTCTTCCAGAATCTGGGCACTGGTAGGAAGCTGCTACCTTGCAGGTCATTTTTTCAAGCACGTAAAAATGAGGCCAACTCCAAAGAACTGCAGAAAGATCTCGTGTGACCAAGTCAGTTGGCAATGAAAAAGCAAACAAAATTCAATGCAGATAGGTAGAAAATTACCTGGGGAAAGTGATGTTTCCTGTGTCCCAGGACCTGAACCGATCACTACCACTCAGACCGAGATCTTCGGGTTATGGTAAGTAGCACCGAAGTGTTAGTTCAGTGGTCAGCAGCAGTCAAAATGCGAAACCAAGTGCTAGTACCTGTTAGGAAAGGAACAGAAAGCCAAACGTAATGCCCGGTCAAAGCCTGCACTGTTTCTTTATGAAGGTGTGCAGTTGTGGTTCCTTTATTATAAAAGCCGTTACTGCAGAGGAGGTTCAGAGAAGGGGAACGCAGATGGCCAAAGCCCCGAACTGGCTTCCACCCAAAGAAAGGCGCTTCGCGAGTTAGGACTCTTCAGCATGGAAAGAGCAGCGATGGAGCAGGAAGGATACAGAGGGCTAAAAAATTAAGCGAAGCGGACACGGCGGATGAAGATGAAAATGAGCTCGTGCTCATTTTGATACAAAGGAGGCATCGGTTGAAGCCAGCAGGAGCCAGGCTCAAGAGACACAAAAGGAGGCAGTTCTTCACGCGTCTAGATCGGTGGAAGTCCTTGCCACTCCCGTGGATGCCGACGTTTTACACCGAGGGGGAGACTGAGTAACTTCAGAGGGACATCCATCGAGGGTTACTAAATTGATCTAGAAACCCCCTCTGCCCCGGCAGGCCTCTGAAAGTGGCTACAAAACAGCAGCTGGGGAAGGTTTACACCAGCTTACCTTGTCCGTTCTCTTCCCTAAGCGCTCATTTTCAGTCGCTGTCACGAACAAGATGCTGGGCTAACTCGACGTTTGGTCTGACAGCACAAGGACTTTCCATTTCACCGAAGCTATATAGGTGTTTCCTTTGCCATTTCCTCATCTTCAGAGCACCATCATCGCCTTCTCCCAAGTACTCAGTCCCGTGAAGAGCTGCTGCCTGTGAACGGAGGCTTTGCTACTGCAGAACCGCTTCTGGCCACTAATTCATAGGAATACTGGTATCTCCCCGCATCTTTAGATCGCTGTTTTAGCAAGAGCCAACAGCAGCTTTGGCAAGGAACCAGAGAGGCAGTTTTGCAGAATACGGATGTTAACGTGCTATGTAAGTTGAGACTGAGAGCCCAGTGTAATGCACATCCCACCAAGTCGAAGCTTACACTTCTTTTTGGTTTTTTGTTTGGTTTTTTTTTTTTTTTCCATGTTTGGAAAATGGGTCTCTTTATGAAATTTATTTAAGCTCTATGGAAACTTGGAGAAGGAAAAAAAAAACCAACCCAAACCACTCAAAACCCAGCCACGCAAACACATATAAATTGTTCTTTTAAGAAGGTAAATTGCCAGTTTAGGCTTTAAAAGTTAGGCATCTCTTATTTCATCACTGATTATTTTAGCAGTTACCACACTAATGCACTTTGGCAAAGAAGCCCCCTCCAACATAAAACATGACATTTCTTACAGTTTTACTGTGTGAGGAGTTCCAAATGTGCCCCATGAAACCGGTAAACCTTCTGTCACGACGTCACAGGATACTCTGAAGTGCCTATTGAAACGGGGAAGAGGGAGATGGGACACAAACCAAGGACACTACCAGAGGACGGGCTGCGAAGTTTCAGGGGCACCACAAGAAGGATCAGATTATTATTTTAAAGGTAGTCTTAAGATTGGCAAGAGGGTGTAATGCCATTTAAGCTACACAGGCTGGCACTCTGTCCTTCTTTTAAAGATTCAAATCGGCACCAGATTTTCTAGCCTGCTGCTGCTGCAGACCAAGTCTTTCTTCCAGGCTTGCTTCAGGGGAAAACCTGGATTTAAAATGATGGAAACCAGATCTGGCGTACACTGAAAAGCCTTAACGTGCAGAAGCTGCCACATCTTTTTGGCACGAAAGCCCAATGGAGGAGGCTGCCAGAAAAAGGAGGAGTAAACTATTTGTTCTGAACTGAAGATGGAAAGGGACAACAGGAAGAAGCGTGGAGCTAATAAAATGGGAATTCTTAAGTCCCTTTCACCCTGCAGAGGTCCTTTTTAACTGCACGTGGGTAACAGAAAACCCGTTATCTTCCCAAATGACTCGTTTACAGGTAGATATGCCTTGCCCACAGACATTGGAGTTCCTGCCACTTGGGATTCTTCAAGAACGTGTCCCCTTTTCCTGTTCAGCACGCCACAGATCCCACCAACCACTTGTTCTGGGCAGTATAAACAAAAACTTCTATCAAGTTACCGAAGAGGAGGAGATCACCAGTTATTAAAACACAGCCAGGCAGCATTAGACCGTCCCTCTAGACAGCGCTCTCGGTGTTTTTCTCATGACGGCTCCTCACTCAGAGAACTTTCTCTCACGTGTCACACGCGGCCTTGCTCTCACTTCCGAGACACCTTTCAGAAGCTCTGCCTGCCTTCTCTGTCTCACGGGGCTGTGAAGTTTCCAGTTGCTGTATATACTGACTGTACCGGCTTGTCGTGTGCATACCGAAAGCGCGGCAAAACGTGCGTAATGCTCAGTGAATTGCCTTCAGCAATCTTTGGGCACAAGAAAGGAGAGTCCTCTAGTGCTCTGTAATAAACGCATCTGCTACAGGATGCAGGTTTGATACAAACAGGATCTCACCATGCCTTAGAACTTACAACATGCCTGACGAGCACTCTGATAAAAATTATTTTAAAAACCCCGTATTTGCTTAGAAACATACCGCTAAGGCCGCGACCCCCCCGCTGCTGTGTCATGATAGGTCGCACAAGTCATCGAGGGGAAAAAATTCTCCATGTTGTTGTTTTGTCCTTACTTGCACTCATTTGTCTTCAGCCCTCACAGCTAAGACATTTTTTAAGCAACTGAGCTGGTAGTTTTCCTGACCATTAGTCAGGAATTAATTTTTAAAGCAGGTTTTAAATCTTCCAGTTGCTTTTAAGACAGTTAAGATAAATTGGTATGTGGATAGCTGTACTCGGTGATAAATAAATACTTTTAGCATGGAATGTATTTTCCAGGCTCTTTCTTGGAAGAATTTAATTTACCAAGAAAATCCAGTTATTCAAAGGAGAGAGGTTAATGTTTAAACAGCTCAAAAATAGCTTATTAAAAAAAAAATTTAAAATCCTTGCTGCTCCTTCTGGTTATTTAGGATACCCATTGTTTGTTCCCCTGAATGTTTACAGTGACAGAAACAAAGGAGGGGAAAAAGAAAAAACCCCAAATCGTAACTTGCCCAAAAGCACTAGCAACTCATAAAGAACAGCATAGTTCATCTCCCCACCTCCGTTTTGCTGTTTCCATTTAACCTTTTTCTAAAGGCACAATGAAAAGCCTGTCCTCAAAGTCTTTGCATCACTGATATGAAGGGCATAGACAGAGCTGTCATGGTTTCTCCGAAGAGAATGTGGAAACACGGTTATAGATCTGTTGCATCTCTCTTGTTGGCAGTGCTACGTTTACGGTTGGACTCGATGATCTGAAGGGTCTTTTCCAATCTAAATGATTCATTGATCTCAAATATAATGCCCTGTTGCATACCTGTATTTCTACCAGACAGATGGGCTCCTTAAGCCGGGGTTGTGCCATAAGAGTAGCGGCGTACAGAACCCTCCTCACGGTAGGAATGATTTGCCCATCACCACGGGGAATAGCGTGCAGAGTGACATCGTGGCTATCAAAACAAACGCCTCTCGTGTTCTCCTCACACGAAGACACCCTGCAATATGAAAAGGAGAAAAACAAAGGTATGATGCTACTCAGGAGTTTCTAAGATATGAAGCTTCACTTAGCAGGATTCTGGCCTGATTTAACTGTATGAGGTTCAACAAGGCCCAGTGCCAGGTCCTGCACTTGGGTCACAACAGCCCCGTGCAACGNGGGGATTGATGGTTGGACTAGATGATCTCAGAGGTCTTTTCCAACCTTAACAATTCTAGGATTCTAAGTCACTCATGCTGATGCTGAACAGTTGCATTTGGACTAAGGCAGTGTACGCTACACACCCAGAGAACTCCTCCTAGGAAGGACTCAAATGCTCCTCTAGCGCTTGAGACCTCACACTTGGAACGAGCCTTAAAATACCCCCCAACAACAACGTGTTCATTACATAGGTTGAGTGACACATGTTCTTCAGTGGGGACAAATTCCAACTAGCCCACCACCCTGTTCTTACCAGTTATTCTAAATATTTCACATGAACAGAGCTCAGTCACATTTCAGTAACACAAGATACGAGTACAACATACAGAACTACACTGACCTCTTTCGTAGCCCACTGGAAACCAGCAACAACGCTGCCTTTGATTCCATTTAGATACTGGACACCTTTCATGATGTCAACTAAGATATTTGGACCAGAGCCGTCAGGTCCAAAGCACCAAATCTTACGAGCCTCAGGCACATCCCACTCGTATTTCTCTGCCAGGTAACACGCATGCCGTTTCAGTTCTGTTGATGGGAACTGACTTCCCCTTCCTCTACGTCCTCTGCCAGGCCATCAGGAAAGGGTCGAGCCTTCGTATCCAGCCTGTTGTGTTTGTTGGGAGATTTGGATAAGCACACCTGGCTTGACTCTTCACCAACTGTCTCACGGTAAGATACAACTGGGTCCAGTTTCTGTCAGGTCGATCAAAGACAAAAAATTCCCAAGCACAAAGCTGATCATTTCCACATACCAATCAAATGTCATTCAATAAACGGCAGCTTCTCCTCCTAAGGCAGTGTGTTAACGCCAGGCCCACTCAGTCATTCCGGTGTGCTCTGCCAGCTTCGTCAAGAGAAACAACATTTTCAGTAACACATTTATGGTTACCATCGTTGTTCAAGTTACTTTTCCCCTTCACTGGACTTTCTTCACATCTCTGCCTTAATTCTAAGCTCTTTCAATGAACTAATAAAGAATTCCTTTTATTACTTCATCGTCTGGTCTCCTAAAAAGTTTCAAATTGCTTTAAGGAAGCTGCTCTAAGGAAACTAACAACAGCAGATTAAAACGATATTTTCAAAGGTTAACATTTAGTTATATTCCATACACTCCAGTCCACAAAAATTCTCAGATACCTTAATTGGAATATAAGCATGATGTTCTTCCAGATCTTTAAGGCAAATTTGTAGATGCAGCTCCCCTGCTCCAGCAATGATGTGTTCACCAAACTCTTCAAGAATACACTAGAAGACGAAATAGGAGGGAGTAAACTTTTGAAGAATTTACTGGTGTTAACAGAAACACACACAGACTAAATCAGAAAAATATCAGATCCCAAAATGGCTCAACCCCAAGTATTCAAACATTTAACAAATTATCATCTCTATATTGTTTCCAGGAGTGCTCCAGAATGAATCTCCTCACCAACAAAAATGGGTACTCTCACCTTAAACATTGCTCCTGTCCCACTGAGGTATTTGAGGATTAAAAAGATGTGTAAGGAAAAGTACTGCTCAAAAACCCAACACTAACTGCTGCAGAGTTTGTGTTTTTCTTCAGGATCTTCCTATTCAAATGCTGACTGAACATATCCCTATTTATCTTGTGTTAGCTCATACAATCACAGGCTGAAAACTGTTTTAAGCCTGCAGCCCATGCGACCAGATCACACAAAGAGCTTCCTGTGGATAAAGTCAAATGCTTTGGATATCGCACTGCAAACCAGCAGCTGTAAAGCTAAAACTTACAGCTAACACTCAACCTGAACCATAGGATCAGACTTGGCCCGACGCTTTAGACCTTCAACTCATTTTGGCAGATCAGCAGGGTTTTTTTTTTGCTTCAAAGGTGGTAATGGTACCCGTTTTCACCAAAAAGTAATCATATTACAGATGAATTCTTCAAAACTTAACTCCTTCCTATCAATGTCAGACCAACAGCCCTGTATCAGATTCAGATTCAGCTATTTGCTCTTTATCTAGTCGTGATCTCAGCCACACCTTCAGACAACTGGAGATGGTTCCACTCTTTACCAAGTTTGCATCCTCCACCTTTAAGGTCGAGAGCAAATCAGAGAACAGAAGCAACACGACCACTGCCAAGGGAACATGTTAGAAGTCTTTGAAAGTAAAGTATCTTGTTACGGTTCTGACTGTGACGGAGGAGAAATCATAGGATTCACTAGGAGACCATAATCAAAGCCACAGAGGGAATGAGGGCAAAGAACCTGCTGCTCCATCCATCCCCTACAGCATATCCAAAGGCTGGTACATACCATATTCCTGCTCATCTCAACCTGAATCGAAAATAAATACAATGTGGTTTCACACACATTGGCATCCAGCATATAAGGGCACAAAGCAAGTTTTGTGTGTAGTACCTCAAGGCTTTCCCGTTGCTTTCTTACTTTTTGTAATACCCTGCTCAACAGAGTCCCAAATTAGTAATTATCATTATAACACAGAAGCTTAACCCAAATCCATTTTAGGCAGTTTTACTCATCTGTGCACGAGGGGTGCTGTATTTTTCACAGCCCCTGGTAAGCTGGGGAATTTTTTCTTTACCCGTAGCAGCTTCATCATCGGGTGGCCCCTCGTAAAGAAGTTCACAGTGGTATTTTTGTGCTGTTACAGGGGAAGCTAGGTGAACGGTGATCATCTGAAGCAAGGCTTCTCCAGCAGGCAGCCAGCAGCACGTCACGGCCTAGGGACCCAAAATTCACATTGTAATTAAAACTTGTTTCAACAAAAATAATAACTGACCCCCAAATAAACCTTCTGGATAGCATGCAGAAGGCTACACCTAGGGATGCAATGTAAAAAGTCATGCCAGACATTTACAATTTCCCCATGACCACTTCAATCTTGTTAAAGGCTATGAGTAAAATACTTATCTAGAACAAGCAATTTGAACATAACTGTATGTTTGAATTTCTGAAAACCAGCACTCCTTGCATTCTTTTCTTCTTTGGTCTAGTGACTTACATTTCAACAGAAAGGTTAGGAGTCTTGGATTATGTTAAGCTCCTGAAATAAAACACGAATGTCCTTCTTCTCTGCTGACAACAGACTTGTTACAGTAGTAGAAAGAAAATGTCCATGAATAGTCATATTTTCAGGCTGTATCTTCCATATAGGGAAGATAAAAATAAAACCAAATCTTTTATTAAATCTCCGGCCATTTGCCACGGTGATGTGGTTGGATTTCCCTTCTCCAGTGATTATTTCGAGAAGTTTCCACATGTATCTCCTGGGCCCCCCTTTCACGTGGGTTTTAACACACCTGAGGAGAACACGAGTTAGCACAGGAACCAGACAGTTTCTTAAAGGCTCTGCTCTTAACATTCAGTGCTGTATAGAAAGCAATCACATGCTTTCACATGTAACTCTTCATAAGGTTGACCGGAATTCAGCCGCGTTCTTGAATATTTTGGAATCTGCGAAAACCAACCAGAAGCCATGTTTCTGCTTACACAGCCAACAGCACACATGTGCGGCAACAGACACTTTGTATTAGCATTGCATTTATACCTTGAGAACAGGGAGGGAGGCAGTACTGGTGTTTTTTTCCATGTAGGAAGTAAAAATTTTCTCCCTTTTCTCAAATCAAAACAGGTACATCTTTTGTATGCTGCAACACACTTCAGTCCTGTTATCCCTCTAGCAAATTGAGTGCAATACATTACCAAACACCTTATTTCAAATCATGACATTCCTGATGCACAAATTAACCATGGATCAACTTATAAAAAAAAGACAATTAAGGTGAGTTTCTGTGGACTTTAAAATGACATAAAAGACTGTTCTCATTACACAGCTCAGGGGTAAGAAATGCTACCATTCCAGCAATTCTAATGAAGTAGGAAGGCCACGTTACCTTAAGAAGGGGTTTTCCCTCTTTATCTCGATCTTCAATGTCTAGCTTGATATCAGGTTTCTCTATCGGTTTGGCTGCCTCTTCCTTCTTAAAATGTATAATGGCATCAAAGATCTGAAACAAGTTTATAGCAACCGGACTCAGTATTGCACCAGAGACAGGTTTTGCTTACCAATTAGCTTAAACATGTTGTATGTCTGAAAACCCCCTGGGCTCTATGGTCTGGGCTTTTGTTTGAGAAACTATTCGCAAGGATCACACGGCTCAAGATTCACAGATTATACCAAATGTTTCTAATTCCAAAGGACTTTGCAAAATCCTATCAGAAGAGGTTCACACACACACGACACACAAATCTTTAATCTAACGATATGCAGAATATGTTATTTCAGTGAACAGACCGTGCAGATTTGCTGCCGTCCACTTCTGCCCCACCTTTTGCGCATTGTTCTTCTACTGCAGAATTTTTCTAGTCTCTACAGAAAGTATAGACCTACTTCATGAGAGGGATGGCTTTCCTCAGAGCTAACCTGCTAAACTAAAAAAGGTCTCCCGTTACGCCCTTGCAATCAAATCAAGATAAAATATTGCTTTACCTTAAAGATAGGATCCGGAACTAGCTGGCAAAATGTCCTGGGCAACTTCTTTCCATCTGGGCTAGTGGCTGATTTGCTGAATTTTCCAGTTTCTGGATCAAATATTCAAAGATGATGTTTATTTTCATCAAACTCATCCAGTTTGACCTTGAGGAGTGTGCACTTCTCCTGCAAATTTCCATTTAGTTATTTTTAAAAGAAAACTTGGTAAAATTTCACATTTAAGCAGAGATTAAAACAGCAGAAGAGTGGCTAATCCTTATTTAAATATAGTAATAACTGTTAGATGTCTGGGGAGGCAAAGGACAGCTTTTTGTTCAGGTTTCGGAGGTTTTTTACTCCACTTAAAAACACTGACTTCAACGTGCATTTTTAGGCTTTTACGTGGAACTAGGCACTGTAAGCAAACCTGTTGCCAAGAATTCTCTTACTCCACCCTGTTATCTGTAACTGTCCTTTGAAGCCTTGCTAGAATCATTTAAATACCATACAAGATAAATCTTGGAGTATCCTATGAGCTAGATGTGTCATGTTAGGGTAATTTATTGTAAGGCATGAGAAGACAAGCAAGTATATTGAGCTTTCACACATGCATAAAGCGTTCAGTTAACAGCAAGTTGTGCACACACCTAATAGGAAATTAACTCCATTGTTTATGAGATACAATTTAAGGTTCATTAAATTCACAGAAATACTTACTGGTATCAACAGACTGGATTTGGTCCATAATCTTGTGTTGTCTATTAATTTTACCTAGGCAGTTCCATAAAAGCATTCATGTTCTGAAGTTCTGAGAGTGAATCTTCTCTCTCTGCTCTTACAGAGCGGGTTATCAGAACTCACCACAGAAGGCACATGGCAGCATACCTGCATTACAAGCAATTGCCTTTCTCAGATACACAAATGTTTTTGTTGTAAGAGTTACAAACTCATGTCTCTAGCTTTCTAAGCTGCCTATGAAAGCTTAGTTTTACAGAAGCACAAACTCAACGTGCACTGGCATGCATGACTGATATCCTTAGAGTGTCACTGTGGTATCTAGGCATGTATCTACATTCATCCCATGCGTACTGTGTTACTTACTTATCATTCCAGAGTTTTTTTCATTGTATCTTCCACTTCCTTTGAATGCTCCGCTGGAGGAAGTTGTGCTTTTTCACCTTTGGCAGCAAATTTGGTTACATACATCTCAGCAAACTGCTTCAGAGTAAATGCCCAGCCATGCAGACCAGAGACAAACCCAACAGTACCCATAACTGGATCGATCTTTAAAAGGGGGAAAAAAGTGAGTGCCTTTCACAAAACACTGATGTGAAATGTATGCATTACTTTCAGCGACAGGTGAGATCAGTAAAGATGCCAAATATTTTCTGAAACATAGAACAAGGAAATATGTTGCCTAAAACGGGTCTATTGGATATTATTTTGAAGTAAAAACCTTACTGTGTCCCACGCAGTGGAAATATTTACAACCAAGGCTAAAATAAAAACTTCAGAAGTATACTTGTAAAGTGCTAAGTAGGATTTGGAGGATTATGACTTTGTGAAGAATATTAACTGAATTGTTACTGAACTTCCTCTGGAAATTAAAATATAGGTGGCTCATTCCTGCCACACAGATAAAACTGGTCTGACTTAAGAATGGCTGAGATTCATGGAATGTAAGAATCAGAATACAATCCTAGCTGAGAGTCCTTTGTTCCAGTAACTAGATTAAGCTGCAGTCAATTGTAGCCATAAAACTAGCACAGGGCGATCGCATTTGAACAAAGCGAACCAGGTCTGAAAACTCCGGTGAGAAGGTCTGTCTCATAGCTATTTGGTGGAAAAAATACTATCTCTATAAGCAGCCTGATTCTGACAATTCCTTACTCTCTAACAGCTGGACCACTGCTTGCGGTTGACTTTGGTTTTTTATTTTACAATTCTCCGCTGCAATATAGGAAATACTATTTGTCTTTCTAGTTTCAAACCATCCTTTCAGAGATATCCGGCATATGATGATATAATTACTGGTAGAGTAACAGAGACCTACATCTTCAGATCAGAAAAGAGCAAATTAAATGTCTCATCAGTCAAGACCAGCAGAAAGGCCACGTTTCTTGTTGCGTAAGTGACATAAGCAGCGAAGTCAGGCACAGAGAGCTAATCTCCTGGCTCCCGGGCCTTTGCCTTCAATTTCAAACCATAGCTTCCCTTCAGCAGTTTGCCCCAGGCAAATGTCTGACATTTGATGTTTGAACGACACTGAGCAACTGGCTTGAGGTTACACATTTTGTTAGTGCGAAAGTATCACCAGAGGATGATCTGCCTTGAGAATTCTCTCCTCTCTCCTAGTTGCTTTCGCTCCCCAGTTGGCTGGTCTGAAATAATAACCCCAAAAGAAAAACTATGCAACAGTGGGAGTGGAAGGGGACTGAAGAACAGGTCCTTCAGGTTGGCCAGAGATCTGGCTGCCATAAATGTATGCAATCGTTTCATATCAAGGCTGGTATTCTCCAAAAGAGGATTTCAACCACAGCAAAGTCTTCAAGTTTTCTTTACCATAATATTACCCACTGGTCCAGTTTCATCCCCTCCGTAGGTGGAAATAATGACATTGACATTTTCCACAGTACGCTGAAATGTCTGGTAAAGTTCCTCAGGCTTCAGCTGCAAGTCCAGCGAAGCACGATCCATTTTGTTCATCATCAGTACTGGTTTGATACGTTCTGCAATAGCCTGCCGCAGAACAGTCTCTGTCTGTACACAACCCCCTTAAAAAGTGTAAGCACAATTAAAACATGCAGCATATACAGGCAAGATCTCTAATCTACTTTGCACTGGGAAACTGGGAATTTGGTGGTAGTCTCAGTGCTCCCTGAAACCGTTGTGACACAGTTGCATGTATCGCTCCATTTTCTAACTGAAAGAGGGGAACAAGCCCTAGGATTTTCCTGAAAGATTGACTTTATTTCCTCAGTTACTCTACATTCAACCCACAAGCTGGATACAAAGTGGATATAATCCTCTAAGATACAGGAAAGGCCGTGGGCTGAGACTGCAAATCAGAATTCACACCATCAGAAGTTAAACTTTCAGAAAAAGAAGCTTCTTCAACCAGTCATGATTTTTTTTTTCTTAAGGGGAAGAAAATAAAACACACTGAGATCTTTCTAAATAGAAGGGCATGCCTACCTGAAACACAGTCAACCGCAACAAGGGCACCATCAGTGACACAGAGAGCTGCTGTAACTTCAGAGGAGAAATCAACACGTCCAGGGGAGTCAATGAAGTTAATAAGAAAACCTGAACCATCCCTACACTGTTTGATGAAGGCCAAGTCATTGCCTGAGAGTTCATAATACATAGAAATTGCCCCGTAAGAGAAGACCATTCACATTAATGATTTAATAATGCTTCACAATTTGCTGATTTTAAAATTTGCACCGGTCAGGCAACTATTCCTGCTTTATTACAGTGCCAATACTTCCTGATGTACTTAAAGGAAAAACCACTCGAAGACTTCAATATTTCAATTTGTAAAGTTCTTAGGATTTAAAATTCTGCTTTGGGTGTAATTAATTTTTATTCTTACTCAAAATCAACACCTCAAGACAGTAGTCACAGCATAACACCACTGTCAGACACTTGTAGAGTCATGCTCCAAATCACTTTAAAACATGTTAACTTTGCAGTTGCAGACATCAAAGACAGAGGTAATAATAACAAGACACAGCCCACCACAGTGGCTTGGAGGAACAGGGTATTGCTCTGTAAGCAATCCAATAAAACCGAAGGTGACTACTAAGAATCTTTCTTTCAGAAAGAGTCTTTCTCCATACTGAGAAGCAGGTAAGAATGGTCACCAGATATGACTTAAAAGCTCTACTCCAGTATTGCCCAGATTGCACTCTGAAGACTGTGAACTTCTGTTCTGTCATGCACAGTTTGATTCATATGTCAACTTAAAAAAGATCTGACAAGACACAAGGCTTTGAGCAGACCATTTTTCTGTCTTCAGACTAAAGAGAAAGAAAAAAAACAAAAAGACAAAGACACAAACAAATTCTTACGTAGACTTGATTGTGATACATCTTTCTTGCTCATCTTTCCGTGCGTCTGTCAATTGTGTTTCTCCTGCTCTGGCTGAGGCAATGATGCCCGCTTTACACACCGAGGAGTCTGTCAAGGTTGATTTGCCATGATCAACGTGAGCAATCACAGACGTATTCCTAATATTGGACTTCTGGTCTACTAGACCAGGATCTGGTCTACTGTGAAATTCACCTGGATGGGGGAGGAAAGAAAAAGAAAACCGGCTATTGCTTCCTTTTAAAGTATACACGCCTATGTGAAATTTTAAATTTCTGCTATTTCTTATTAAATTCACAATCTAAAGAAGAAATGACGCTGTTCATACTTTTAAGCTTAGTATTACAAAGAGTTGTTCACTTTTTCGGCAGGTTTTTGTAAGTACGCAGAGCGAGGCGTAACTTAAAATACGGCTCAGATGTCGTGTCGCAAAACGTCAACTGCCACAAAAATGAAGACTCCACCTGCGGAGACAGAAGAGCTCATCCCTGCCAAATGTTACAGGAGGGTTAGTGCACACAACTGCGGGCCGCGGCTCTCGTCGCGGGCTTCGGCACGCATCCTGCTCCTCTCCTCCCACCGCTGCCCCTCGCTTTGCCAAGTCTTCCTCCCACACTTGCTCTCCATCTCCCAGGGCTTTTCAGGGGAACCACTCTTCCTGGTTTCGAGAAGGGGCTGGGTCTTCTCCTTTTGTAACCAATATACCAGCTCTAGAAATTGGCGGTCCAGCTCAGTCAAAAACCGCTTTGAAGCCGTTAATTAGCCAAGCGTGAATTTTTTGAGAGCTCCTTTCACAAATCATATCCCAGAAAGAAATTTTTCTTCCGTCCGTAATTCTTCTATCTCTTGCTAAGAACAATTGCCCTCCTGCAATTCGCAGAAAAAACAGCGCGGGAGCCCTGGTAATTATCGATTAAACACACAACAACTTAGCAAAGGAAGATGAGATCTCGCTAAACTCAGCCTGTCTCGTTCTGTACCGAGTCACCTGTAGGTCACAGGAGTGCAGTTAACGTGGTTATTCTTGCAAATCCCTTTAATACACGAAGTGCTTCGCAGGGACGTGGAAAAAGACAAAATTGGGAGGAAAAAACGATGGGGAACATTAAACAAACACAAAAATCATGTACCGCATCAGTAGTTTACACTAGTTGCTCAAGTGAAGGAAAATATACCATCAGAAACACTTAAATAGGTTCCTCATCTGTGTTTGAGCTGCAAACGACACAGAAATAATGAAGCATGCATTTCTATCGCTACACCGACGAAGGCTTCTAACACAGTCCGGGTCTTAATGAGGGCATCTGAACGCAGGGAACCTGTCTGCTTGCAAGGGTAAGATATTAATGAAAAAAACCCCCACAGCTGAGCTCAAAAAAGAATTCTGTGTAGGAGACAAAACAGGTTGGTTTTTTTTTACACAGACAGATACACTTCGGATACATATCTTATTCCTGCATGTTCTCATACTAACTTTGGATCTTCAGTTCAACTTTTTCATTATACATTTTCTCAAGAAACTGGTTCTTAATAAAAAAAGGAATACTTCTAATTAATATAGCCAAGTTCTTTTTAGTGATGAGAAATATCCAGACTAAGCAGCAGCCTGGCCTCTCGTCCAGGCTTGGCCTTTTTTCCTGTTTAAGAAAATTTAGTACAAAGAAGAACATTTTTAGAGTATGCTTACGGTTTTGTCGGTGATCCACCCCAAACGAAGGCACTTCCATTTCTGAATTTTTTCTATGAGGTTATTCCTCAGTTTAATAAAAAAACAATGATATGTATTTTCTAGAATGTTCTAGGGTGTCCTGGCATCCAAAGTCTCACTCACAGCAAAATTTACATACTTCTTCTGAGACCTTGAATTATTTCTTTCTTCTCTTCCTTTTCCTTTCAGAAAAAACAGCACCACTACTTTTCTTTTCTACTTTTATCATTTTCCCCGTTTTTAAATTGTGCTGTAGTTAAAAAAAAATCAGGACTCTCTGCAAGAATTAAGTTTAATGCTAGAGCGGTGCTATATACACTTATTTCATAATGTACACAAATACCTAAGTGTTGAGGAGTATACCTACATGCTCTTTGTATTTGCTAACGATACACTTTCGTAATGGAACAAGTGAAATTTACTTCTGATAAATATTTAACGAACAGAGATACCACATTTTGAACTGAAACCTGTATTTTTTCCATGGTCTCCAAGTTTCCAATACATTTACATACAGAGGCTACATTGTGGTTTTTCTTTTGGGGCAAGGAGCAGAGGTGACCATAAGTTTATTTCTTCCTCATATTCTAAGCATACAGGCCTCCTACGCGCGTCCATTTACATTAATCGTAAACGTTAACTTCCATGCACGTGTTCCTCTGACAGGACTGGTTGGTCTCCTACGGACTGTTGAAGTTACTCATATAATCTGAGAAAGGGTGGTACTGAAGTTGTAAAAACTTTCATTTCTGCCTAAAAACAATGGAGCCTTCCTCTCCATCCAGGATAATTATGTCCCTAATAAGTATGTTTTATACTGCTATAAAAGTAGAATGAAAACAGATAGAGGGAATGACCATTGTACGAGACATGGATGTAAAATGTTAGTTTTATGGGTTTAGTTGCTTGGTGTTTCAAGAAGTCATTAATATATTACTATCACTTTGTGGTGGAGCTGGAGCAACTTGGGTTTGAGATGGAAAAGAATCACTAAGTCATGGTGAAGGAAAGGAGAGCCAGGAAGCAAAGTGAGAGAAGAGCAGGGCCAGAGAGTACTGGGGTGGGAGGTGGGGACAAGGGGAATCCACAACGGAGTTTAAGGGATTAACCTGACTGCGGCCCCCAAAGCTCTACACTAGACCTCAAAAGAAGTCATCACGGTCAAGGAGGTGAAGAGGCAGGCCTCCATAAGTGACCTCAAAACTTCTGCTGACAAGTCTCAGGGCGAGCCGATGCCAACAACATGAATATATTTCTACTTCAAACTTTCCGTCCTTTTGCTCAAGTACAAGACTGCATCCCTTCCCAGAAACTGAAGGTCCAGTGCCTCAGACATCACTACATTAGTACTTTTTGCCAGGACTACAATAATATAATACACCTGGGCATGAAGCTTTCAGCCTGTAGGAACTTAATACTGAGAGCCACGTTCAGGTAAGTGGCACTCCTTTAGTATTGTTTGGTTCATCCCTTGGCCTAAATGAGTATTTTTAAGAGTTTAACACTGCCAGCTCACTTTTAATTCACTTTGCTATATCATAGCGGCTGTTCTTGTTAATATAACTGGGTAAACCACTCTTAAGTTTCTGCTAATTAGCTTGTTAATAAAATAGAGTATATTAGAAAAGTTAAAGAGCTCAGTTCAAGCATTAATATTAATGTCTTACCAGGCCTTCTGGCAGGAACTTCAGGATTACATATTAATAAATGCTATCCACTTCCAAACATTTTATTTACCACATTTTATTTACACAAATGCCAAAAACAGAGTTTACCACATGTGCTGTTCTGTAAGAGAGGCAGGCACTGGCATCACAATTTTTGGGGGTCATAAATACAAATGAAAACACAAAGCCAGATTAAAAATTAATAGCAATTTCAATTTTGAATGTTTTTCATTAAAGAGTTTCTGTTCTGCTGTGATAGACACCAACTGGATCAAAGTTATCTTGCTATGAAATGCTTGCTGCAGGGGGGTGAAGGCCTTCCGTGCGCAACAGCAAACAAAAAGCGAAGGAGATGAAAGCAGTATTTGTAGAAGGGAGAAACATCACCGCTTTATTTCAAGCAGAACATCACTTTTGCCAAAACCCTCAAGTTGCATGGCCGCGACAGCCAGACAATGACCTTGCTCCCTTTAACAACTGCATGGCATCATTTGAGTAGCCCCCACCGCAGTGTCGCTTATCCCTGGCTACCAGCAACACCTCCAGAGTTGACTGCCTTCCTCTTCTGCAGGGCATCTCTTTCTCTTAAAGATGTTCAAATTCCTATTGTAACGAACCATTGCATAGCTTCAATTCAGAAATACATACTCTAAAAACAAAGAAAAACAAAAACACTTACTGAAGCTGGTGTAGGTAACTAGAATGTCCATTTCAGTAAACAATAATACTTACACAATGAAAGATCACAAGAATTAAAAAAGAAAGGAAAGGGTTCCAATAGCATTAATCGTCACGAAATGCAAAGATGTACAAGCATCTGTTTATCCCAGAAACACGCTGGCAAATCCTGATTGACTAGAATAAAGAGACTGATTGACTAGAATAAAGAGATTCAAAACAGGTGAAACGCATTACCAGAACTGCAGTGATACAAAATAATGGGGCAGGCTTGCTAAGGGGAAAAATAAATTAAAACCAAACCACCACAACCCACCCTGCAGCAATGCTTCTAATAGATTGATTTCCCCGAGCAAACACTGCCCATCCGATTCAGGGCAGAATCCTCAAGATTAGCGCAGCGCAGCCCTGTGTAATCCGTACATACGCATAGCCTTTTCCAAGCCTCATTGGAAGCAATGTTTTTATCTCCCATCCTTCTAAACGCTAATGATCAGGATTTAACCCCAAAGCTTACACTTGAATTCACTACACGTGCGGGTGGGCAAAGCTGTACAGAAACGCTGCCATCTGTGACCGAGACTGACAAGGTGCGCTCCCCATACCTGCAAAAGGAGGAGAAAGAGAGAAGCAGCGGCACCCTCCCTACCCGTGCACCTGGCACCCTTCTCGTAAAAGAGCATGGAGAGGGGGGGAAATAAAAACAAAGAAATAAGCTGAACGGTGCCCGAGTCCCACAGCCGGGCAGAAAGGGACGCGGCCAGAAATGCCTCAGCGCTCCCAGGCGCCGCCGCCGCCTCCCCGCGTTCCTGTCAGCGCCGGGAGGGCGGGAACCACCTGCCCCCTCCTCGGCCAGCCCCCAGGGCTGACAGAGAAGAAGGAGAAACTCCTGAAAAGCATCCTCCTCCTCCTCCGGCGAGGGCCAGCGGGGCTGCTCCGGCCCGCCATCCCTCTCCCAGCCCGCTGCGCCGGACAGGCAGCGCTGTGACAGGCACGGCGGGGAAGATGGCCGCCGCGCCCCCCTCCTCCCCCGTCGCCGGCAGCCGTCCGCCGTTCAGGCGCGGGCAGAGCCCGGCTGCCTCACAGCACCGCTGCGGCTCGGTGGCTGTTCTCCCCCCTCCCCGGGCGGCACCGCGCCTGGCCCGGCCTCCTCCCCGCCGGCACACTCACCGTGCTGGCAGATGGCTCCGGATCCCACCTGCCGCCGCCTCAGCCGGGAGGCGGGAACGAGCCGAGCTCCGCGGTCGCCGAGCTGGAGCGTCCCCTCCCCGCTCCCCCCGCCGAGCGCTCCTCGCCTTGGCCGACGCCCGTGGCGGGCTGAGGGGCGGACGGATTCCCCTCACGGCGGCGGGGCCGGGGGTCCCTGCCCCGCTTGGTCGCC
>VZTL01059140.1:6487-22042 GCA_013400535.1 Scopus umbretta | reverse complement strand
GTCCCCGGCGGTGAGCTGCCCGCTCCCGCTGCGAGCTTCCCGGAGCTGCTTCCCAGCGCCGGCCCGGGCCCCTAACGCCGCCGTGACCCCCAGCCACCGCCCGGCCCCCGAGAGTGCTCCCGGGTGCCTCAGAGGGACGGCGGCGGCTCCCGCGGCACCGGGAGGGGACGGGGGCGCGGGGCGGCGGTGGCAGGCTGGGCGCGGGCCCGGCGGCCACGGCGGCGGCTTTGCGGTGCCCCTGGGTTCATGAATTCCCCCGCGGATAGCCCCGTGGCTGTCCGCTCCCTGGTTACTACGTGCTGTGGAGGGACGGAGGGGAGTCCCGACGCCGGCCATCGGGTTGATTTTCCCTCACTCCTTCAGGGAAACGTGAGGTGGAGCCCCGTCCCTTCCCCTCAGCGAGACCCGCGGCAGGGGCGCCACGGCGGCCGCCGCTGCCAGGGCCGCCCCGGGAGGGTTTTTTCCTCTCGGGATATTTCGCGGCAGGTTTGATGGCTTGCTTTGAAGGGGTTAGTCAGGCTGGGTGCCATAACCCCTTCTCAGTTGCTTTAAAAAATAGGTTAAGTGACTGATCGCTTCCCCGTTGGAACGCGAAGGTGACATCGCGTCCCTTCACAAAAAGAACTCGCTGTCGTGAAAGACACGAAAGTAATAACAGCGCTTCAGGTTTTGAATACAGGCTTTCACCCGAAGACGTCTTTGAGGAAAATGTCTTTGGGAAATATTAGGTAATTAAGTTGTCAAGCGCAGAGCGAGCGCGTGATGTCTTCACTGAAAGCACCAGCCCCTGGGAAGAAACTAAAGGAAAAATTATGCGGTCGTACTTCCTAAGAATTGAAGATCAGAAAAGAAGGATATCAAATCAAACTCTTACGCAAGCATATTGTTATATATAAAGTACTGTGGATGGAATAAATGGCCGTATCGGCCATACAGAATGAATGGTCCTGGTCAAAAACCACTTCCAGCCTCAGGCGTGGCAAAATACTGTCCCGTTACTTTCAACAGAGCTTCTGACCGAGGAGAACTTGCAGGATTTTACTCAATTAGATAAAGTTTAATACAATCAAATACATTCAAGATACCAAAACAGCAACAGTGAGAGCTCAGGAAGGAGCAGAAAATGGGAATGTGGTTAAGAAATTCTGGCCTGCACCTTTTTTTTTTTTTTTAATTATTATTAAACAGCAATTTCAATGGTCACAGACGGCCAGAAGGAATTCAGAATCGCACGTTGCCTCAAAGGCATTACTCTTTATCAAAGAGCAGGCATTAATTGCACCATACCCCTCAAAGCAATACTATAACTATATAGAGGAAAAGCTAGATATGCCCTCCTTCGGCCAGATGCTTAGCAACATCGCGCTGAATAGACCGTAAGCCCAGTGCTTTTGCTGCCTTGTCCGTACCTGTATTTGAAACAAAATATTGAACCAAAGTCCTTTACTTGGCTGAGAAAGAAAGGGGATGAGAGAGCGCTTCTTGCCGTTAAGCCCCTGTGACTTTGCATGTGCTGTTTTATTCATCTGTTTTTCCTGAACAAGAGGAAATATTCACCAGATACTTCACTGACAAGCTTTTTCTACCCAAAGGCTCATGTTTCTTTTAACATATCTTCCAGGGGTTGTGAAGCAGACATAAACCAGCTTCCTTTAGTCAACCCGGTTGTGTCACGACAGCAGCAAAGCACCGTTGTTTTTGTTCTGAAGAGCTGGGCAGCACTTGCATGGGCTTCCTTATGCAGACTGAATGTCAGCTCTGTGCACAGTTCCCTGTCAACGTGCAGAGTTCTTTCTGAAGACCTGATGGCTGATTACAAAATCTTTTCCTTGTGCCCGTGTGCATGCACACACACAATTTTAGGACTGTTTTGCACAGCTGGTGCTCAGCCATGATCCTATAAATATTGTTGAAATGAACTTTATTTTCCTGTGTCCTTTATTGCATTCCAGTTTATGCCAATCTGTGCAGGAAAACAAACCTTATAAACCTGTTGAATAGTTTCCAAATTAACAGGCTCCCTGAAAAAAAACCCTCAATGTTTACTGGCTTGCCATCTTTATGGGCATTTTACATTTTACTTTTACACAAAGTATCTTTCAGCCTATACACTACCTACAAAAATCTTCCTACAGGTGCTGACCATTCCTCTTCCCACATTTTTTTTCTTACTAAGAGCACAGCCTTCCTTTGTATTTCTGGAGCAATTACTGTCCTTATTCTCTCCTCCACAGCATTACCTTCAGCCATGGATGTGAAGAGTGCTATACGAAAACCCCTGGTTGTAACTTTACTAAAACCAGTCAATAGAGTCAACTAAATTGTGTCTGAAGAATGAGAGTTATGCCTAATAGAATAGAATAGAATAGAATAGAATAGAATAGAATAGAATAGAATAGAATAGAATAGAATAGAATAGAATATTTCATTTCAGTGGGAAGGGACCTACAATGATCACTTAGCCCAACTGCCTGACCAGTTCAGGGCTGACCACAAGCTAAAGCATGTTGTTAAGGACATTGTCCAAATGCCTCTAAACACTGACAGGCTTGGGGCATCGACCACCTCTCGAGGAAGCCTGTTCCAGGGTTTGACCACCCTCTCGGTAAAGAAATGCTTCCTAATAGCTCAGCCCAAGGGCTGTGTGCCATTCAGCACACATTTGAAGGGTGTAAATGAAATTGAAGATTATTTTTGTACCTGCCTTCTGCACTGACTTGATTTTTTTTTTTTTTCATATGCTGTGATATGGCCTAGGAGAATCTAAAATGATTTCATGTAAGTGATTAATCGTTCTGCGTTTACAGCAGCGTAAGTAAGAGTAGACAGTAGAAAATTTTGGAGGTTTGAAAAACTTTGAAAAGAGAGGTTTGTAAAAGTGTAGCTGAGGCTTCATGGAAAAAAGTTGGTCCAGACCGTACCCAGCATTTCTTCACCGTTGTGTTGAGCGTACAAAGAGCCAGCGTTCTTATTCAGTAAGCCTTCAGTAAAGGCCTGTGATTTGTTGTGACTGAATGACTAGTAGAATATGCCACATGATATTATTTCTGCTCCTTCCCTGGATGGTTTGCAAGAATATCCAGTGTTGATGCTAACACATAAAAGCAGCACTTTTGATTTTCGAAAGTATTGTCTCTGTGTTGCCTTTCTCCTTAAATCAGTGAGATTGTTGTTGTCGTCATTGGTTTGAAATAGTTTGGCCCAAAAGGACTGTTTTTAAAAACCCAAGCTGTAAAAATTAGCATTTTGCAAAGACAGTGTAAATGTGAAATGGATTGTGTGATCATTTGTGCTAGTGAAACACACTTGCTTGTTTACATATACCAAATGAACAAGAACATAACTGAATGGAGTTCGTTAAGAGTTGAGGGTTGGTCTCGTAAATAAAACGACTAACTTCGTTGGGGAAATGAGAGACATTGCTGAAAAATTACCTGATGTCTTTGCCACGAGGTCCCTGCTTATGACTGAAATAAATAATGCTTCCCTAACTTATCATAATTTATTATTTCAGCACCGCTTATAATTAAGTATGATTATTTAAAATTATAATATTAAATATGATTGTATGGGTGTAGAAATAGATATGTTTCATCAAAGATTCAAGACAGTTTAGTCGTAGTGTTCATACAATTCTGGTTGTAAAACAGAATGAAAAGGAAGGGAAAGCAGAAGGAATGAAGTGTTTTTCTTCTTTAGGAAGAACGCAGGCAGATTTTCTCCAGTGAATTAGAGAAGGGCTACCACTCAGCTTTCTGGCAACTTTGTTACATTGAGAACATCTGCCAAACTGCACTGAAAAGGTCACATCTGTTTATCTGGGAGCAGGATGTGTTTTGTAATTGATTGAAAAGAATGGCATAGGCCAAGTGGCAATGCCATAAGGCTGCCCTGAGCAAAGCCAATGCAGAGGTAAACACAATTTCAAGAAGCTTGGTCTTGGTGAACCTATATGTACAGGGTTTGAAGTCTCTAAGGAACCTCTGGATCTTTATTGCTCAGGAAGTGAACAGATTCAGACTGAAAGCTCCCAGCTTGAGCCAGACCCGGCAGCCAGGTTCCTTCATTGCTAAAACCACTGTGAGCACCTTCAACTTCAGTCCAGTTGGTGGCTGGTCACAAGCGGTGTTCCCCAGGGCTCAGTATTGGGGCCAGCCTTGTTTAATATCTTTATTAATGATCTAGGTGAAGGGATTGAGTGCACCCTCAGTCAGTTTGCAGACAACCCCAAGGTGGGCAGGAGTGTTGATCTGCTCGAGGGCAGGAAGGCTCTGCAGAGGGGTCTGGACAGGCTGGTCCGATGGGCAGAGGCCAACTGTATGAGGTGCAACAAGGCCCAGTGTCGGGTCCTGCACTTGGGTCACAACAGCCCCGTGCAACGCTACAGGCTTGGGGAAGAGTGGCTGGAAAGCTGCCTGGCAGAAAAGGACCTGGGGGTGCTGGCTGACGGCCGGCTGAACATGAGCCAGCAGTGTGCCCAGGTGGCCAAGAAGGCCAACAACATCCTGGCTTGTATCAGGAACAGTGTGGCCAGCAGGAGCAGGGCAGTGACCGTGCCCCTGTGCTGGGCACTGGTGAGGCCGCACCTCGAATGCTGTGTGCAGTGTTGGGCCCCTCACTGCAAGAAGGACGTGGAGGGGCTGGAGCGTGTCCAGAGAAGGGCAACGGAGCTGGGGAAGGGCCTGGAGAACAAGTGCTGTGAGGAGCGGCTGAGGGAGCTGGGGTTGTTCAGCCTGGAGAAGAGGGGGCTGAGGGGAGACCTGATCGCTCTCTGCAGCCCCCTGACAGGAGGGTGTAGGGAGGGGGGTGTTGGTCTCCTCTCCTAAGGAACAAGTGATAGGACAAGAGGGAATGGCCTCAAGTTACGCCAGGGGAGGTTTAGATTGGATATTAGGAAAAATTTCTTTACTGCAAGAGCAGTCAAGCATTGGCACAGGCTTCCCAGGGAGGTGGTGGATTCCCCATCCCTGGAGGGGTTCAAAACACGTGTGGATGCAGCACTTTGGGACATGGTTTAGTAGGCATGGAGGTGTTGGGTTGATGGTTGGACTAGAGGATCTCAGAGGTCTTTTCCAACCTTAACGATTCTATGATTCTAAGTCTGGGATGGAGGAGTTGACACTTTAAGGCCCAGTTGGATCAGCTGCCTGGGGAATTCAAACTTTATCTCTGGCTACAGCCTGCCGAGGCAGATGTGCCCCTTTGAGGCACTGGATATCACAGGGCTAAGGTGCAGTATGAGACGACCGGAGGAAGGGCACCCTCACTAAAGGGGGGTGGATGTGGAACAACCCTCCACAATAATCATATTCATCCAGGCTGATGAAGCAAATCCAGAGTTTCACCATCTCCCTCTGCTCACAACTATGGTGAGGCTTGTAATAACCAATGTTATGCACTTTTTTTTTTTTTTGGAAAAGGTGACTCAATATAGCCCTCTTCAAGCAGAAGTGATCCAAGATAACTCTCTTAAAGCCACTGTGGGGAGGTGAAAAGCATTACTGCTACAATAAGACCACTGTTAAATATTTCTGCTTATCTGACTGATGATAGGATAGTTATAAGAGGTTTTTTGGTTTTTTTTTTTTCATTGGCCTGAGTGTGTTTCATAATCAAATGTTCCTTTAAAGCTGGAAAGTTACATTAACATCAAAAAATAAAGAAAAAGAAAGAACTTCTCTCTTAGGTACTGCCATATGTCTTTCCAGGTGGAAATACAAGAGGGTAAGGCAGTAAGGCAAGGATTGTGGAGGGATCCTGTTGTGCTTGGCTGTTGGAAAGCATATGGTGCAATAATATTCCAGCTCTGACTGTGAATTTTCCTTCTCTTGTCTTCTCTGGCCAATATGATCCTTCTTATTTATATTCAACTGTTCTGTTTGTGCCTAGGAACAGAATGCTCCTTCCATCATCAAAACTACCTACTGGATCAAGTCCCACTTCAGTGAGAACCCTGGAAGAAACAGAGAATAGGTATGAAAAATTTCCTCACTAGTTGTCTGAACCACCTTTATAATGTAGAAGAGGTTATGGAGGCTTGGATTTCAATGGCCTTAATGGAGACTTTAGGATGCTGGAATTCCAGGAGGAGGAATTTCTCCCCACCTTGAAGCAGTAGTTGCTCCAAAGGAAAACAATGCTGGTCCCTGGCCAATTTTTGTGCCCCTGAAGTAATGCTGAGCTGCACCTGGCTTGGTCTCAGGGCTTCCTTCCTAGCCATGGAGGTGACTGCATGGAAAGTATTGCATTTCAGAATTTATTATTTATTGTTTAACTTTCTCAGTGCACTCGTTGGGCCATGATGCTGCAGAAGTGTTAGCAAAACCCGAGTTCCTATCATCCAGCTCTCCTGTGCTTGGCAAGGCACGTCTAGGACTACACAGAGAGCTTCACATCTCCAGAGCCTTCATTTGTGTGGAATCCAGCGACAGGCTTCACACACACATGTAATCAGAGATTATAGCAAAACGTAGAAGTAGTTATATTTGTTTCGGTGTCATCTTTCAGTACCACGTCAGCGTACGATACAGTTTTTGAGTGAGGCTGTTGCTTGTGGCTTCCGAGGAGAAAGGCGTAAATCTCTGGCACTTGGCAGTTTTGAAATAAGAAGCCCGTGCAGGGACGTTTGTCTGTCATCATAAGCAGTTTAATGGCAGGCTTCTATTCTGAAGCTGGAGGGGGTTTTATGTCTCCTAAACCATATTATCATCTCTGGAGCTATTATCTCTAATGTAACTGTGGGTATTTGCATTGGCCAGTCCTTTTTAAAAATCCTATTAGGCTTTTGACCTCTCTGATTTCTATCTGCGCAACATCCCTTGGAGCAAAATTAACCCCTTACAAAGTTGCCTGTACACATACCACTAAGGGTATTTCTACACCGGCGGAAATTTAGTCTGGACTTGCCATTTCTCCTTGATCCTCAGGATCTGATGAAAACTTTGTTCTCCCTTTCCTTTTTACTGCCTTTTCTGTGGGAGGAAACAAAATTCTGAAAATTTCAGAAATGTCACCTTAAGGAGTTCATAATCCCTTCTGTTGATCTTCTGCTGGCCCACTGTTACCTGGTGGTGGTGCTAAATAAAGGATGAAGTCATATTTCTGTAAGTGTGAACACAGTAAGGAGTAAAAGCACAGGGAGAAACATATAGGGCAAACCTTCACAATTCTGATAAAACCCAACTCTTTCATGAGAAGTTTTGAGAAACATTCCCATAAACTGGAGGGCTCTGAGGTGAGTTTATTGTGGGGCCTAGGGTGCTGGGAGCTCCTTATGACCACCGACTCTTCTCCATCAAGTGCATACTTGGGTGGCAGAGAAACATTTTATCCCTCCTAATCCTTTTTCTCCCGGGGAATCCTGCAAATGTACCTGGTTTGGGAGTTCTAGTCTACCAGTGGGAAAGTTGGAGTATGATACGGTCATTAATTTC
Source organism: Scopus umbretta (assembly GCA_013400535.1). Lineage (NCBI taxonomy): Eukaryota > Metazoa > Chordata > Aves > Pelecaniformes > Scopidae > Scopus > Scopus umbretta. The sequence continues at coordinate 14,609 of VZTL01059140.1, read as the reverse complement.
ACTGTGTTAGAGTCCAGATGTAGTAGTGGTGTGTTTTAAACAGAATGAGTTGCAAAGAGCTTGGGAAAAGCACTTTCTAAGTAGGAATGTCAAGTAAACTGATAAGTTATGACAGAATTACAGAGATTGCAAATTGTACCAGAAATGGAGAAGTCCTGCAATGTAACTTCTTGCCCGTTATCTTATCTACGTGAGCGTATCTAACCAAGCTCGCGCATTTATCCGGCTTTAAAACTTCAAACCTGATTTGAGGTGTAAAATGTGACGGAGAGTTGATAAGGCAGGGACATTGCTCCGGACGTCATCAGCAATCTGTTGTTATTGTTCAGTCTTACTGGATCTACCTGGAGGCTCTTAGCAGGAGCAGAAAGCTGCTTTGTGCTGTGTAACAAATAGTAGCAACCAGTCCTGGCCTCAATTAGCTGTTAACCTAATAGCCCAGATTCTGCAAATTTTAACCTGTTTCGTGTTACCACTGTTACTCACGTGAATGGCCCCAGACAGGTCGGTGTTTGAGTCAAGTTACTCATGAGACAGTTTACAGGATCAACCTGCAGATTCAGTGTTTAACTCGAAATTATGCAGGAAAGAAGTCTTCTGCCCCTTTTTTGCTTTTCAGCAGTCATACTTATAAAAAGTGGCGTTGATTTAGAATTTTAGATTTAGAACCTTGTTCATATTTTAAGAGAAATAAACCTCTCCAAAGACAGGCTAAATGCTTCTTTAGAGACAAAAATAAAGGCTGATAGTAGAAATGCTCCTTAGAGAAGTTTTATTGACTCCAGGGATTTCAGTGCCACTGGAGCAAGTGAAAGAGCTGTTTCCAGCAAAGGCAAGGATTTAGCTCAGGAAAGAGGCTTCCCCCATCACAAGGAGCTGTTTCTTGTCACATAAGAGAGAAAAGCTGCAAAAGAAATAGGAGGTAAAGTCCAGAGTGAATAAAACTGCTGCTTCCCTGCAAACATCCCTTACAGAGTCTTGAGCATAGGAAGCCTTTCCAGCTCATGATGCAAGAGCCAAAGGCAAGGGGTGGGTTTCGTGGGCTGGGCTGAAATTTGACATCAGGAGGAAACTGAAACCCAGCATTGGTGGAAGCTGTCTGTGATGCAGAGGTGAAGGCTGGGTCTGGCTTGACGCTTAGGGGACGTGAAAGAGGGGGACAGCCCGCGATTCAAAGAGCGAAAGAAGCAGGAGTCCATAAGTGGCAGTGGAGGAGAAACAGAGAGAAAGGGGCACTCTGGCATAACAGGAGGGCAGCCACAGCACGTGTAGAAGGTAAATAAGTAATCACAGTAAATTAAGGGGCAATTGGATTGGAAAACGCCTGGTTGCTGCTGCTCTCCTGATCTGGCTGGATTTCTTGCAGATGGTATGTGCTGTTCTCTCTACAGCACATTTCCGATACGTTCGTGCAAACCTTTACAGGAAATCTAGCTCTATAGTGATCTGCATTAACCTAAAAGCTTCGTTAAAAATGGTGAATCAAATCCAAACACAAAAAAATTAGTTTTCAAACGGCGATTTTTTTATTTTTTTTTTTTAAGTAAAATACATTTGCATGGAAGAAAACGAGAGTTCAGAGACAGGCATGGCACATCTGTAAGATGCATGCGTGCTATGGGAGGGGGGATTGCAAGATAAAGGTCACTTGCAATTAGCTGCTGAACTTCATGTGTGCTTTAGATTGCTTCCTTTAGATGTGTTAGCAAGCTATTAACGCCTGCGCTGAACATAGCTGCCAAAAAATCTTGGAGTATTTAACTAACTCTAATAATAGTTTCGTATGTGAAGAGAATGGTGTGGAATTATAGAAGGAGGAAATAAAGATGGATCATAATGGAAACTGACTGTGTGATGAAGTGTAAACAAATCAGAAGTCAAATGAAGTCCTATTAAATCTGACTCAGATATGATTTGCCTCGGCCTGACTTCTCTGGGGTTGCAGGGTGGTTTTTTCCTGTGCAAATGGTATTTGAGCATTGTGCAGATGCTGCCAAGTTAATCAAACGAAGAGTCATCTGCGCACGAGCGTGAGCTTTAGGGCTGAGTGGTCAGGGCATTTGCTGAGGCTGCAGGTCATACGGGACCCCATTAAACTAAATAGCAGTGCAGATCATCCAGGGTGTGGATGGGAATGGGAGAAGAAAGGAACCTGTATCTTAGCATCTGACCGTACAAATGTGACATTCGCTCTGCCCTTGAAGAAAGAGATTTAAGCTCTTACTTCCTGTTTCCAAGTAAATCTCTTATCTAGGATCTAGTATCTGCTACCCACCAATACGTTGAGAGGTTGCAATAACGAATCTTCCCGTCGCATCCGGGGGGGCTGCTAGCAGCACTGCACCTCTCTGACATTACACGCTCTAATTACATACAAGGTTTTTAAGAGTGCTGAAACACCACAGAAAAGAGAAAAAGATAAAAGCCAAGATTTCAGAAAATGACAAACCAGGACTTCCCAGCCAAATTCCAATAGAGAAAATGCAGCTTGTTTCATTTTGTGCTTGTTTCACGGGCAAAAAAAGAATGGTTAGGTATTCCCGAAGGAATGCAGAAACCACAAACACAGGCTGCAGTAGGTGCAATTAATTGCCCTGCAGAGGCATGATGCATCACCCATGTCCTGCTACAGCTTTGCTGTGAAGAACTAAATGGCTCTCCAGCCACCCATTCAGCCCTGTGCTCAGCCCTGGCTTGCACCCTGTCTCTGGGCAGAAGGCCAGGATGCTTATGCACACAACTACCTTCTCGAAAGGCTTTTTCACGGATATATCGGAATAGGGTATTTGATGGAGACATTAGGTGTAGTATTTTAAATTAACAGTAACCGAACAACTTGATTTTTGCTCACAAATGATCCAAATTTTCTAATGGACAGGGCCAAAATAAGCTTGGTTTAGGATCAATGTACAGAAGCACCTAAACCTGCTTCTAGACTAATTCTAAGATTTCTTAAGCACATGAATATGTGAATGCGTCGTGGTTTTGAAAGACTGCAACTATTTTTGACTAAGGTATTTAAAGACTACAGGTATTTTTGACCACCAGTGTTGGTTTCCTCCAGACCTAAATTCTTGTAGGTTGTGCAAAGAAAACAACTGCTTTTGCAGAGTGTTGCAAAAAAAAAAATCTTGGCTGTTTTGCTATTGATTTTAATATTAACTTATTTTTAGAAGTCCACTTCATATTTCAGGCACAAGTGTGTATTTCTAATGTATTGAAAACCAGCAGTGTTTTCCTGCCAGGGCAAGTGAGAAAATAGGAGGAGTCAGTATTTGCATTTATATGCCACCTTCTCTCAAAGGATATAGAAGCGCTTTGAAAATACCAAGACCCAGGGAATTTTCAGTAAAATGTTGTGTGATATTTGCAGATCTGTCACCGACTGCACTGAACGTGATGACGGAGGTGCAGCCAGGAAACTCTGACCTCCAGGATTTACATGGCAAAGGAAACTTGGAAAAATGGAAAACAGTTTATCTCGTTAAATAGTTCAGCTGTTCATTCTCTGACCCATAGACACGGTATACTCTGGGTGATACCTTGGGAGCCAGGCATGAAGGAAGGGACAATCTTAAGTTGTTGCAAAGTTGCCAGATAACTTTTAGGGCTCAAGTCTTAACTGTCTAGAGCTTTGACAATCGGATCAGTACAGCTTCGGTACCGTAGTATTTGTGTAGGATTTAACTAGAATAACCCCTTTTTATTGAATTCTGGGAATATCGGCTTGCTAATTTTACCTCTAGCTTCTTTTCAGGACAGCTTTTCCTTAAAAGGTATTTTTAAAATTGGGATGTGGAAGGCTTATTAGGTCACTAAAAGTGACAGAATATAGATGTAATCAATAGTTCATCCCTGGGAAAGAGGGTGCCAGAGGTGGTGTTGCAGGTCAGATGAATTGCTCTAATGGGACCCAGAGTCACAGACCAAGGAAATTACTTTTTATTGCATTTGCTCATCATCATCAGCTATAACCCTTAGCATTCATTTATCGACTTTTCAACAATTCCCCAAAGAATTAGGATGCATGTTGCCTTACAAAACTCTCAAGAGTGTGATTCTTACTCTTTGGGTATTAAGATGCGAAAAGGATTGTTGTAAAATTTTTAAATGTATTGCTTATAACTGTGAATACAGTCTCTGTTAGGAAAATTAGTTTTAATTAGTACAAGAAAAATAGCTTACGAAAAATCTCACCAGGCCTCTCTGCGTCTTTACCAGTGAGGCTGTAGACCCACTGAGGAGCTTTTAGCTCGCGTTTTCAAGAACAGAAAGAGAAGCACAACCTCTGAAGTGAAATCTCACCCTACCGTCTTTGCCCTTTAATGCTAAGTTAGAAGAGCATCTTTCTGTGTGACAAGTTTAAACACTGACAGTGTTTCTGCATCCTTAGCTACTTGTGTGCTTTTAGCAAAATGCCTCTTTTTGGACCTATAACACCGGGCAAATCAGCAGTCCCAATTTGTGAACTCAGTTATATATATCCTGACTTGAGATCTGAGAAGGAAATAGCTGTTGGCCTGGTTTTACTGGCAACGTGAGAACTATGTACTCAGTTATCAGTTCTATTCTGCTGCTGCTTCTGTCAATATCCCATAGGTAATTTTACGGGTCAAAATTGTGCGTGATCATCTCCATTTTAGGGACTCTATGTTCCATGTGATCCTGCCAAACATTCAGTGTTTTGTAGTTCCTGAATGATTAACTGTTATCTCCTCTTTTAAAACAATGTCTCGTTTTAAAGTCCTATTTATTTTACAGCTAATTTAAAAATTCTATTACTTTTAATATTTCCTAGTAAGGGGCTTATGTGTATCAATATTCTCACCTTGCTTGAGTCATGGAGTTTATGTCATTGCTACAGTGCAACATTCTGTTCTGAAAAGAAAAGAAGTATCACTCAGTTTTAGTGAATGCCTATGTTTGTACTTATTGTTGTAAAGACAACCCTATATACATTAAGGTCCTTCAGTTCATCGGGTATCTAATTTTTGGAAATAAAACTGCAGCTGGTGGAATTTTCTTAGCATGGGCAGCTTCCTAGACCTGCAGCTGAACTTGATATACTTTCCAGATAGACAGCTAATAATAAAAAATTTAGTTTCAAAGAGCAAATTCAAAGGATTGCAGATATCTATCCCCTTCACACCTCAATAGATCTATTTTGCAAGAAGTTTGTATTCTTTATGATGAACCCCCAAAATATTGCTATGTTGTATGTTGGAGTAATCCACAGCTTTTAGTGCCCTATGCTCTGGAATTAAAATCACGTGCAAACCAGGAATGTTGTTTCTTGCAAAACATTTTGAGATCAGCAAAGGTGGCGTGGCTCCTACTGCTTTTCATCTAAGCTTTTGACGTGTCTTAAGGCTTAGAACAGAATGAGAGGTATTATTAGTCAGGTAAATGAATCCCACCTGCGGTGCTTTTTATTATGTGAAAAAAGAATGGTTTCAGTTAGGGGTGAAAGCAAATTGCTTGTGGTCCTAGACCTCAAAACTCATTAGATTTTCTGGGTCACTTAGCAAGTTATTTCTCATATGATTTTTTTCACTGTTGATTAATTTTTGGCAGCACTACATAGATAGATAGAGAGGAAAGAAAATCTGTCCTGAGACAAATTGCTAAAGTTTTGCAGAATTTCAAAGAAAATTTATTAAGTGGAGTCCTGGGAGCATTCATTTGAACATTACAAGAAGCTGCTAGGAGAGACTGTGGAATCTTCATACTTGGAGATACTCAAAACTTCACTGGAGAAGGCCCCGAGCAACCTGTTACAATTTCAGAGTAGGCCTTGCTCTGAGTGGTGGGTTGGACTAGAGGACCTCCAGAAGTTCCTTCCATCGTAAGTTAGTCTGTGATTGTATAAGTTTTTGGCTCTATGAATGAGAGTTTAAATCCCAGTTTATCCAAGGAATCTCATCGTTTGAGCTAAGTAGATGTGTCACGCTGATCTTAGTTTCCATTACATATTCAGAGAGTATTTGGCCAGTATTGATGCTCCCAGTCTGTCCTTCGGTGTTCACCATGCATTCCATAAAGCTTCTCCAGCTTGATACCTCTCCTTTCTTCCGGGAGTTTTTCAGTGATGATTAAATTCTAAACGATGACATGACATGATGACCTTTGGATGAAAGCATCCTGTTTTCTTGGTTTCTCTCCCTACCAGTAACAATTAGAACACTTTGTAAAGAGGAAAGAAATTAAAACAGAGATCTAAGAAGGAAGGAAGGTGGTTTGGATGGGTCACAGTGTCATCTGTACATTTGGTTTAATCCATATTAGGTGTTGTAGTCTTGGCTCTGCCAATTCCACCTTACGGGGTCTTCAGCAAGTCACGCTATCTCTGCGTACCTTAACCTGCCCATGGCTTGGGGATGAAGCTTTCTACAGATAAAGCTGTGCTGTGGGCATCAAGCCACCTCGGAGGTTAGGGGCACGGGAGCTCCCTTACCAGAGGACTGAGCTCAGCTCAGCCACCAGGCTACAAAGACAGAGGAAGGCTGAGGTGAACCCTGGCACCTAGCGATGGAGGAGGCTGTAATGCATTTCCTACAGCCATAGATATATATGTATACATATGTATATATATCTGCTGTTCTGCATCACTGTGTAAACTCATGGTGCCTTATTTTGGTATTGAGAAGGTGTCAAAGGAGCTACAGAGGTGTCAAAAAGAAGTGCTTGAGGCCTTATTCACCTCTTAGTCATGTAAGGAACCAGAGCTCAAAGATGTTAATAGTAGTTTCTGTGTCATCTTTGGTGAGTTTTGAATCAAGCTGGGATTAACATAATTTAGTTTTAGTTGTAAAGAAGGTAGATCTCTAGTCTAAGCTAGACATTTAAAGACTTTCTGTAGTCAGTGGGGAGAGAGAAACACACCCAATGGCTGATTTGCCTGTCTGTCTACCTTAAAAAGCAACAAAACGGTTCCGGAGATGCCTGTTTTCATCTGCTGGCTATAGCAGGAGTCTGCTGAACAGCTCTTCCAGAGATCGATCACTGACAGAGCTAACATTCAGTCAAATGAATTCTGCATTTTACACACCACACACATGTTCTGAGCAGGCCCGTGGCAAGAGCTGGTGCACGTTTCCTCCAGAAAGGAAGCTGGATTTAATTTTTTTTTACATTTCAGTTCAGAAAAGCACAATATATATTCTTAATTAGATGTATACATAATTAATGCTATCAAGATTCAGGATTAATCAGACTTTTTATTTGCCACTTTTAATAACTATGCTTTTTTTTTTTTTCTCTTTCTATATAATGTGACACCTAGAAAATTTAGTTCCTATTATTTGCGTTAAGCAGAATGAAGTCCCGCAGGTAAAGCAGCCTAGTGCCTGAGCTCTGGAAGTTACACGTTAAAAAAAGGACATTTGGATCATGAACTTTAGGAGTTGGGTATATTTTTATGCATTTTTTTTTGTCAGAAGGTAGTCTGATTGTCTGGTATATTATTTACAGCTAAGATATTTGAGTGAATGGACATTGCATTACTATTTTGTGTTAAGAATTATCCGTGTAAAGAAAAAATAGGACTTGTAGTTCTTAATCTACATGTGGGATGTTCATTGTTTCCCAGGGAAACCATTAAGGCAGGATTTGAAGAGTACAAATGAGGAAATACGATAAAGCAGAGTTGGAGGCAGAATCTCTTATAAAAAGCCCCTGAGAGTGAGCGAGTAACCCGAAACATTAACTAGATTTGAGGTGGAGAGTCCCATTAGTGAATGAGGATGTAAGAATTCATCCTAAGTATATGCAGAGTATTAAATGATACAAAGCAAAGTAATTTTAGAGATGTGACGTCTTGTTTTCTGCCTACATAATACTTTAATCCTCAGACCTACTATTCTAAAACCATCAGCTGTGGTTAATCAGGAATGCTTACAGCAGGGATTGAAACGGCCAGCTCACTGCTTTTTTCCTATCAAATCTTGCTCTCGGCTACACTGCTGTCCTATGTGCTTGTGAAGGTAGGATCCACTACACCATTTGGATCCTCCTTTGACTGCGAGCCTTATGAAAAACTGTGTTTGACTTAAATCACAAGACTCACTTGTTAAATAAGCTGGTTGGTTTTCCCTCTGGACATTCTCTAGGCTGTAATAGGCAC